>PVJS01035424.1:0-21019 GCA_004027185.1 Glis glis | reverse complement strand
ACACACACAAAGAAGTCTAAAAGCAACAGAGCCAATCGGCTGCAGACTGAAACCTCCAAAGCATGAGCCAAATAAGCCTTTCCTCTTTGAGTTGACGTATCCCGGGTATTTGTCACAGTGGCAGCAAGCTGACTAATACACCTGGCAAATGAAGACGATGTCCTTGCATACAATAGTCCTCTCTCTGAAGCTCCAGGCCTCTCACCTGCGATGATAATGCTAATGATTGAAGCAGACATGGACACAGTCCTTGAAAGGGGCCAGCTCTGTTTATGCACTGTTCACATACTAATATACTCTCTCGTAGCAGTCCTCTGGCAGGTGTCATATCATCCTTCATTTACAAATGGGGAAACAGGCAAAAAGTATGTGACCCACTCAGGATCATTCACACCAGGGAGAAGAGTGACAGCTCTCCCTCTGCCATCTCGTTCCCAGAAATGACCATATAGTCGCTCGGTCACTTTGTAGCCCCACCTCACAAGCTGTGTCACCTGGCTCTTTCCTGTCCGCTCACCCCTCTCCAGCCCTATAGAAAGCCCAGGCTGCTGCAGCCTCTCCTGAAAGGAAGGAGAAGAGAAGAAGGAGAGCCTGAGCACCCTTCCAGGTCACAGGTAGACACAGGAAGAGTGCCCACTTTGAGGAAACCCCAGCAGCTCTGAGCTCCCTCCTGCCAGCCTTTTGCAAAGGAGCTGCCATTGCCAGCTCTGCGGGACTCTGTTGCAAGGTCCTTGGGTACAGCAGCCCCAGCCTGCTCCTCAGATACAGGCACTTAGAAGACCCTCTGCCTCTGCTAACCAAAGCATCTTCCAGGCACACTTCTCTGAGTGAACTTGTCTCTTGAAAGCACACCTACCCTGCTTCTCTCACTGCTGAGATGTTCCAAAGTCTGATCTCTTCTCCAGAAACTGTGCTTCTGATTCCTGAAGCTGTAACAGTTTGTGATTTATCTGAGGCTCACAGGAACTGATAGGAACAGGACACCGATTCCCACGTGCACATCCCATAGATTGCCTAGGGAAGTTGTTCAAAGCAGATTCTCCTTCAGGGGTCTGCAGCAGGGCCTGACTGCATGTCTAACAGGCTCCCATGTTTTGAGCAGAAAGGATCTGACGCAACATCACCATCCTCAGTTTATAGATAGGCAAACTAAGGCCCGCAGAGTAGAAGAGAGCTGCTCACATTGATCAGGAGCAAGTCAATGGAAACCTGAACCAGTATCTGATAGGGGAATCACTGTCTGGCTCCAAATTATGGGACATGTGCCATCTTCTCATCACCCTGCTTGCTTGGGAGGGAAGAGGGGTGGGGAGAAGTTGGGTCCGTGCATTGCTGCCTGTTTCCATTGAGGCACCACTGTGAGCAACAGTTTGGATAGTGAACACATGCCTCAGGTACCCTATCTTACACACACACACACACACACACACACACACACACACACATATATATATATATATATATATATATATTCATGGGGTCTTAAATTATCTTTCCCCCTAAATACATCTCCTTTGACATGGGAAATTCCCTCCAGGGAGCCACCTGCAGAAACAAAGAGCGAGGCTGCAGTTCTGCATAATCACAGAAATCCCCACCACAGACGTGCCCCACGCCCAAGTATAGTAGGGTGACTCCTGTCTAATCCTGCAATGCACGGAGTCCAAATTCCTTATCACACGAGCAAGTCAGCCACGGGGCTGACAGCTTCAAAGCCTTTGCCGACGGCAGCTGGGGAAGCAGCTCTGAACTGTTCTTCCCTCCTGTGCATTTAGCACCTGTCTTGGCAGCCCAGTCCAGCAGATAGGTATATAAATAAGTGAGCCTCACCTGGAAAGATGACTTTGAAGGAGAGGCGACCTCAATCCCAGGCAGCATCGCAGAAGGCCATAGGGCCTTTCTTCCTAGCACCCTGGGACAATGCTTTTCTTCCTGGCACTGTGGGCAGATGTCCTGTCTGTAGCCAGGTCAGATGGTGCCAGGAGCAGCCAGAGCACAGAGTTCAGAGACCTCAAAGAATGGTGAACCTCTCCTGGGCCTCTGAGTCAGAGCCTGGAGCTGCCCAGGTGGAATCTGCGCTACACATCTTCCTGGCTGGTGGTGTGCGCTGTACTGGCTTGGGAAGTGATTGTAGCAATAAACACCTCATCAGTTGTATTTTTGAACTGAAAATACCAACATCAGCAGCCAGCTTAGCATTCCCCTGGCCTGAGCTGCCCTGTGCATGCACACTTGTTTCTAAGGCTATAGAAAGATTTCTACCAAATACCTTCCCTCTCCATGTCACTCCCGATCAGGTGTAAGAGCAGCCTGCTCTTCACCAGGGCTATTTGGAGGGTCCTTTCCAAGCCATTCTCCCCACTGAGGGGTTCCTGGTCTGGGGGAGGAGGGCTCATAGTTCTACAAGAGATGCATTTCAGAGAAGCACCACAGGACAAAGTTAAGGCATTTGGACCTTCTGCAAACCTGGTGGGGGGGGCACGGCAGACAGGAGGAGGCGGGACTCTGAGTGGGCTCTACACAGTCACACAGGTGGGGACAGGGAGGCTCGTGGAATGGTGGGGTGCAGCCTAGAGGTCTCTGACATCTTTTCTGAGTGGCATGTACTCTCAGTGCTGCTGTGGGCAGTTCAGGGCTCGGGGCAGTAGGAAACAGCTCAGGGAGGGACCTGCCCTGGATCAGCTGGGGTTGGCTGGGGAGAAATAAGCAAGTAAATGTACCGCATAGGTAGGTGTGTGATGGTGGAGGAGCAGTGGGGAAGAGTAGGGAGAAGGAGAGCTGCTCCTTTGTATGGTGGTCAGGAGCCATTTCTCTGAAAAATGACCTTTGAACAGACACCTGCAGGAAGGGAGGATGAGGATGGCTTAGGGTGAGCCCAGAGAACATCCAGTAGATCTTCCCACATGGCTCAGGCCAGCTCTCAGGCTACAGTGATTGGTTGAGGGATGGTCACCTGACCAAAAGTGAATAAAGGGCATTGGCCAGAATTTGGGGGAAGCCAGCTCCCTCCATTGTGGCTACCAAGCCTGGAGTTGTTGGACCATCTTTGCCTCTGTATTAAGAGAGAAAGGAGCCCCGGAATGAAGCTCGCACAAAGGAAGGCAGAGCTACAGACTGGGAGAGAATGCTTGGGGACCTAGATCCAACTGTGCCTGAAGCTGATGCTATCCTTGGAGTTTTCAATTGCATGAGCCAGTAAAGTTCCTTTTTTGTTTAAGCCAATTTGAGTTGTGTTTTTGACATCCACTGTGGAAACAAGTCAGACTAATAAGGAGCCAAAAGGGGAAAGCAAACTGAAAGCTAGTTCCTTACAGACTTGTTGCTCTCATAAAATGTCAATTTAATCAATGAAGCCTCATCTTACTTTACTGGGGAGGGGGCTGAAGGCTTCCTTTCCCCAATCATAGTATGTCCTCAAAACATGCACATCCCTAGGAAAGGTGGTCCCCTTCAGAAAGAATGCACATCTTTGCTGTCACAAGGCTTGAGACTCCCGTGGGATCCTGAGAGGAGCACTCAGTGGCCTGCTCCCCAGCCTTCCCTCCCATCCCTCATAGAGCAGCCAGTGCGGGTCATGGCACAGTTTCTTGTAAAACCCTCTGGAGGCTTCTCACTACACCCAGAATGCAAGCGCCCCTCCTGGCCTGCATGGCTGTCCAATCTGCAGCTTCATCTCACAACATCCCCCATTCTGCCACCTTGGGCTCCGGTCACCTCCTGCACTCGGCTATGCTCCTCCTGCCCCAGGACCTTATCATGTGTTCTCCTGCTACCTGCAGCTTTCCCCTCCCCCACCTCGGGCTCAGTTTAAACCCCTGTTCTTAGAGATGCTTCTTCTGAGCCCTCTTCCCATTTAAGGATGGCCTTCTTTTTCAGTGCCTCTTGTGGTACCCTGGTTGCTTTCTCTGCTTGACATAGTTTACAGTCATACATTTCCTTGTGAGGTTGCTTATGGTACACGGGCCTCATGAGGGGAGGGACCGTGGGCATGGCAGTGGTACTCATTGCATGGTTAAGGGACTGGCAGCATCCATGTCACCTGCCAACTTGTTAGAAACGCGGGGCTTGGCCCACGCCGCTGCCAGCTTCAGTGACTGCTATGCACACTGAAGCTGGCAAGCTTGGACTTCTTAGGGACCATGCTCTGCTCCAGGACCTTCTGACCTCATCTTTCCTGGGAAAGGAGTCTAAGCCATGGGCTCTTTCCATCTCTTCCCTCCCCAGCAGCGTTATTGTCCCCAGAGGACCAACCTTGGCCACGGGAAGTCCCTCAAAGAGCCAGGGCCCCAGAGTACTTACATGAGAGCCCTGAGCAGGCGTGCGGCCCGGGGGAGCCCTCAGGTCAGGACATAGGAGAGGCCAGCTTTCTGGCACCTGCTGTGTCTGGAAGCCAGGCTGGAATGTCATGGGGCAGGGCTGGCAGCAGTTCAGAGCGCACAGCCTTCCTCCTCCTGGCTCCATTCTTAGGCTCACACAAACCCAGGAAGGGAGAGACAGGGAATGTTTGCACAGCAGATAGGCCTCTGCACCCCTCCCAGCCCAAGTGGAGGTGAAGGAGCATGCTTGATTGGGGTTCAAGTTAGGGTCGGAGTCCTCCTTTGATCTGAGAGGCTTCTCACTCCTGGGTTATTTATTTGTAGAAACCACTCTGGTTTCCTACCACTTCAAATGCACCTACAGGAAGCCATGGCAGGTGGGGTTCTAAGGCAGAGGCCCATTTTACAGTCCTGGATCCCTGCACACAGGTGTGACTCCCTACCCTGGGCTATGAAACAAAAGCCCACATCCTCCAGCAGAAATGAACTTGGAGGAAGCTGAAGGGGGTGCCTGGCTAGGAATAGGGTGAGGCTTCTGTGGGTTTCAGCTTTCAATGCCCAGGGAAATGCGCCCTTCAGTGCCTATGTGTGGGCGTCTCTGCTTCTTCCCCTCCCTGCCCTGAGCTCTGGGGCCCCTGACAACACCAACCCAACTGTACTATGAAAATGTTCAAGCACACAGCTAAGTGTTAAGAATTTCACAGTGAATACTAACACACCCACAACCTACCTGCTACCAGCCACGTTTTGCTGTATTTTCTTTATCACATGTATGTCCATCCCTCTCTCCACTCAAAAATCAATCTTATATTTTGGATACACTTCGAGGTACATTGAAGACACTAGTACATGTCCCCTTAAGTGTTTCAGCATGCATGTTACTAATAGAGTTCAGTATGCATTCAATATTTTTAATCTTTCAAGGGAAAATTTACATGTGATAAAACATACAAACCTGAAGTGTATGTTTGTTAAGTGCAACAAACATCTATGTTTGTGCCACCCAAATTCTATTAAAGCACAGAATGTTATCATTGTCCTGGAATATTCCCTCATGCCCCTCCCCCAAGAGGCAATCTCTCTTTTAACTGAAAGTATCAGAAACACACCATAGTGAGTTCTTGCTGTTCCACAACCTACTATAAGGAATTGTCCAGTAGTATGGAGTCTCCTGCATGAGGAGGCTTTGTCCACTCAGCATGTCTCTGAGATGCACCCATGTTGTGGAATGTATCAGGAGTTACTTCTTCTTACAAATGTTAAGTAGCATCCACTCCTGTGAATGTACCGTGCTACATAATAGCTTTAATATCACTGTTCTAGGTTGTCCCACAAAATGAGATTGGCAAGTAAAAAGAAGTACAACACTGTCATGAAAGCACAGCTAGACGAAGCTGTGCTTGTCACCATCCTTCCCTACCCACAGGATTCTGCAAAGGCGGGGAGGGGGGGCTCATCCAAATGCCGGCACCACCATGTACCTCTGTGCTTGTCCTGGTGCAGCAGACCAGTGATCTGAGGGATCCATGCCAAGTACAAAGTGGGTGCCTGAAGCCAAGGGCAGTACTAGCCCCACACGTACACTACAGTAAAAGGATCTCCAAGGTCATTGTTGAGTGAAATAAGGGTCACTTAACACAAACACTACAAAGCCAACACAGTAGATCTGAGGAGTGGATGGCTACTGGGTGACACAGGGCAGGCAGTGTATACAGGGTGGATACGCAGGAAAGGGGATGATTCGTGTGGGTGGGGGGAGATCTCATCTCCTACTCAGAGTGGGATGAGACTTAAAACTTATGAATTATTTCTGGAAATTTCCATTTAATATTTTTGTGCTGTGGTTGACTCTGGGTAACTGAAACCACAGAAAACAAAACCATAGATACAGGAGACTCTCTCTGTGTATTCCTCTCTGTTCTGCATTCTCCTGTGAATGAAGCTTCAATAACAGAACATCCTGCTACTGTGCTGGGAACACGCTGGTGCACAGTAAGTGTTCAACAAACGTTTCCAAAGGTCAGTGAGGGGTGCTTCGACCTTAAAAGACCCAGCCTGTGCACCTAATGACTCTGAGAGTCCAGGAAATTTCCATAGGCTCCTTTTAAAAGAGGAGTGCTTCATGGTATTTTATGATATTATTTTGTGGGTTTATTTTTCCTCTTTCTGTTTTTCCTCTTTCCCTCCCTTCAACTTTTAAGGCTAAGGTTCCTCTCCAGCACATAACGCTATATTAGCATCTTCTGCTTAATCAAGGTTTTCTGGAATTCAGAGATAACATGTACAAAGTGTTTGGGAAAGTGCCAAGTATACAGTAAGCATTCCATAAATGTTACCTCTTGTCACTAGCTGTGCCCTTTCAACAGGCAGTGACAGAGTCACAGTTACTAAAAACAAACCAGGATGCCCGAGGCACACTTTTTAAGAATCTCGCCCTGAGAAGTCAAGACCCACATCCAGGTCAGCCTCGGGCTCCCCGCCCTGCAGAAGCTTTGAAAATGGAATTTTCTTGGACGCTTCCTGGGCCCTCAGCCTGGTTCCTGGCCACAGTCCATGCTGGGTTCAAGGCAGGAGCAGCTGCCAGGTGATGAGCAGAGCTCCCGCCCTGGGCTCTGGCTGTTCTGCTGAGTTGAGCTGTGGCCCAGGATGCTGGCTGGGCTCAGCTCAAGTCCACGGTGCTGCCCAAGGTCTCCCAGAGGCTTCCACTGGAAAAGGCTACTCCTGGCTTTTTCCTGTAAGATGAGAAGCACGCACGGTCCTATGGTCCTGGCTGAGACAGGAGGCAACTGTCCGCTCACTGGGGGCCTGTGGAGGCCCAAGGGACCACACTTGGCTGGAATCCCACCCAGGTCAGTCTGACTCCAGCTTTTCCCTGCCTCTCTCAGTCAGTTTGCTTTTCTGTTTATGCTTCCAGCACCTTGGACAAGAGGGACCTTAAACCATGAGAACACTGAAGATTCTGTCTTCTCTTTTTTGGTGGTACTGGTCATTGAACCACTGAGCTACACCCCAGCCCTCTTTATTTTTTATTTTGAGACAGGGTCTCATTAAATTGCCTAGGCTGGCCTTGAACTTTCAATCCTCCTGCCTCAGCCTCCCAAATAGCTGGGATTATAAACTTATCTGCAATCCTCCTGTCTCAGTCTCCCAAGTACTGGGATTACAGGTGTGCACCTCCATGTCCAGCTTTCTTCTAGCTGTTTTTAAACACACAATGCATCTTTCTTGTCTACAGTCGCCTTGACGTGCAATGATTGCAGAAATGACCCCTCCTATCAACGGTAGCTTTGTGCTTGTGACCTAGGTCTCTCCTGTCCCCATCTGAGGTGATGGAAATGCTGATTACTACAATTTAATCATTCCACAATGTATATATGGGTCAAAACATCACTTTATCCCCCCATAAATATATGTAACTATTTGTCAATAGAAAGTAAAATGAAACTAAAAAGTATGTGTGGGGAGGAGAACCAATGAGTCTGTGACTTACCCAATGATCCCCTAGAGAAAACTCAATGCGAGATCACAATTCTACTCCACACACATACAGAGCTGTCAATATCCTACCGTTTGGTCTACAGAAGTGTCGGTTCCCTGTGATATAGTCTATACATTTACTCAGCCCTTCTTTTTTCTTTTGTGGTGGTACTAGGGATTGAACCCAGGGATATTCTACTTCTGAACTACACCCCCAGCTCTTTTTTATTTTTTGTTTTGAAACAGGGTCTTGCTAGGTTGCTGAGGATCTCACTAAGTTCCTAAGGCTGGTCTTGAACAGGAACAAGGAGGCAGCACTTGCCCCAGACTCACATTGGCCTCTGCTATCCAATCTCCCTGTTCCATCTCTTTCCCCAAGTAGTCCCATCTCTCACTCTGAGTTTCAGGCCACTGGAATCAGGTCAATTACCTTCTTAGGGCTTCACAGACCCCCAGCTTCAGAGGCTCCCTGGATCTCTACCATGAGCCAAGGTCTCCACCCTGCAAACTGCTTCTCATAGTATGGTCCCAGAGCTGTGCCTGCCCTGGGGGCCTTCCTCACCCTGGGAAAATGGAGTGGACCAGGGCATCGATACACGAAGCTAGGCTATTATTTTTCTCCTGGTTCCAATCCCTTTTGTGGCCTGGCTTTATTCCCGCCTGTGATCCTAGGAGACAGCCCATGTCCTCTTTAGGATAAGTTCCGCTCTCATGCTGGCTAACGGCAACTCACCTTGACCTCTATTACTTACAGCCGAAAGAGCCCAATTTCATGAGCCCATGAGAAATTATCTGACAGCTCTTCAGGAATCTCTACTGTCTTCCCCTTGTCTCTCCCATGTCCTTTCTTGGGCAGCTGGAATGCCCTAGGAGCAGAGGAGATGATTCCCTCCCAGGGATTGATCTGCAACCTGAGGGTGAGCTTGCCCTGCAGCTGCTCAGACTCCTGTGGACAGCTGCTCTCCTGTGTCTACTCTTCAGTGCACCTTGGAACAAAGAGAAGTTGAAAATCAAGCAGTTGCTCCAGGCTCTTAGCTATGCACACATCTTCCTTCAGTACTGGAGAGGCTGGCCTCCAGGGTCCTGGTGTGAAAGGGCGGGGGACCTGTCCCCCAGAGCCTGCTGTGACAGGAAAGCAGAGGCATAATACCCTTCTTTGAATGGCACAAAAGATTTTTTAAAAACCAGGAAGACGATGGCAGAGGAAATGTCTGTGGATGGCTCAGAACATTCCCACACCATAAAAACAAGTTGCACTCTCAATATGGAAGGAATACCATTGTTCCTAGTAGTTATCATGCACACCTCTCCAATTAAAAATAAAAGAGACTGAAAATGTCACTAAATCACAAAAGATTCAGATTCTGTTTTGAAAGACTTGCATGGAGGGCCCTCTACACACCAGGCACTGACCTTTTCACTTATAATCCAGAGGTTGAGTGATTTATCCAAATTTACATAATCAGTAAGCCATACAGCTGTCCTAGGTCCAAATTGTTGGACTATGAGCCATTGTGTCTTCTTCAGGCGTCCACGATTCTGAGGGACTTACAGTTCCGCTAGAGCGCAGCAGCGGCTCTGGGATGAGGCCCTTCCTGCCCCACCCACCCCCCCTCTTGTTCTCAAACTCACTCATCCACCTGGAAGCTCGGCTGCAGCCTCCCTCTTCCTCATCACCCCAGTTCTGGGCTCTGGCGCAGGCTTCTGTGTCCTGGGCATTCGTAGCGGCTCTAGACCTGCCTGCCAGACTCCATCCTCTTTCTTCCAGCCCACCTTGCTGCCAGAATACTCTCTGAGGGGCAGGTCTTGCATTTTGTGGCCTTCTGAAAGCTTTGATGCTTGCAGAGAGACCCTCAGGATACCACCCATAGATACCACACTCGACCCCACCCACCGCTCTCCACCCACCCCACCTCCTGACCCACACTCCGGGTGACCACCAGATGACCTGGCAACCCCAGCACACCTGCAGGCTCTTCCTTCCTTACATTGCTCTTCCTGCCTGGAAGGAGGCAACAATCTGTGGAGGGAACCGTAGTCACTGGAAGGGAATGCTCACAGAGGGGACTGCAGTCCCACCTCCCCAGGGCCATGGAGGGACCTGCAGTCACCTCTCCCCTGGGTCATGGAGGGATCTTTAGTCATGTCTCCCCTAGGTCATGGAGGGACCTGATGTCCCCTCTCCCATGGGCCATGGAGGGACCTTTAGTCCCCTCTCCCCTGGGCCATGGAGGGACCTTTAGTCCCCTCTCCCCTGGGCCATGGAGGGACCTACCATCCCCTCTCCCCTGGGCCATGGAGGGACCTTTAGTCCCCTCTCCCCTGGGCCATGGAGGGACCTTTAGTCACCTCTCCCCTGGGCCATGGAAGGACCTACCATCCCCTATCCCCTGGGCCATGGAGGGACCTTTAGTCCCCTCTCCCCTGGGCCATGGAGGGACCTGCAGTCACCTTTCCCCTGGGCAATGGAAGGACCTACCATCCCCTCTCCCCTGGGCCATGGAGGGACCTTTAGTTACCTCTCCCCTGGGTCATGCAGGGACCTGCAGTACCCTCTCCCCTGGGCCATGGAGGGACCTGCAGTCCCCTCTCCCCTGGGCCATGGAGGGACTTTTGGTCACCTCTCCCCTGGACCATGGAGGGACCTGCAATCACCTCTCCCCTGGGCCATGGAGGGACAGGCAGTCACTGCTCTCCTGGAACATGGAGGGACCTGCAGTCTTATTTCCTTATTCCTTATTTCCTTCTCCTCTGTGTCCAGCACAGCCCCTGCTCTCACTGCTCCAGGCTGCTCTGGTGTCCTGAGTATCTGCCCTCCCTAGGAATGCCAAGAGGAAGTTTCTTTCTTTTCCTACTGAGACCCATCAGAAGACACCTCCAGAAGAAATTCCACATAGATGGGGATGCTGTGACTGAATGTCAGCCAGTGTGTGTGTCGAGGTCAGGAGAGAAGGCCCGGGCTCTGGTTGGAGAGGGCCTCTGCTCTGCTCACCAGCCATCCTGAGCAGGCCTGGAAACACATTACAAGGTGTTGAGTGGGGTGTCTGAGGCCAACGAAGGTGTCAGAGAAGGCAGCAGGGGCAGCTGTCCAGGAACCGAACCTTTCATGGGTCCCTTTCCCAGAACCATGGAGTGCGAATGGCTTCTCTGTAGGAAAAAGGCTGCAGAGGCCAGGTGATGAGGCCTGGGTCAGCAAACTCCACGTGGCTTGAGGAAGCCAGGACAGGAGACTCCACATCAGCCTCCCAGACCTTGCAGGGTCCACAGGGTCCTTCTAACTCTTTTCCAGGCTGTCTGGCAAATAACCCACTTTCTCTTCTGTTTGGATCATCTCCTTCTCAAAGGAAACGCATCCCTCTTCAGCCTGCCAGGACTGGTACAGAGCCCTATGCAACCCCCCCGCCAGAGATGATGTCCCCGAGTTCCTGAGGAGGTGCCTACGCCTGTGCTGGATGGCTATGTACCACGGTGTCATGATCTCTCTGAAGACAGGAAGCAAGTCCCAGCCAGAGGCCCCCACTGCTCCACACCAGCTGCTTGGGCCTCCTGAATGGGCAGGTGGGCTGGTGCTACTGGACAGCGATTACCCCCTGCCCTGAAGCTCCCTGCTGCCCTTGGCCACATTGAACAGCTCCTGCTTTGCCATGCTGGGAGAAGATGGCCTCAGCATGGCTCTCCCAGCTCATGGGGGGAGGACCTGTCTTCTCGGTAGCCTTGCTTTGGTGACCAGAATCACCGCACAGCACAATCCGTGCTATCTGGTGGTGAGGGTCCTATGCCCAGTCACACATGATAAAGGACTTTATGCCACTCTCAGGGGGCCCCTAAGCCCTTCTTCCCTTTGCAGAGAAGCCCTGGATGTGCCAGGTATGAGCAGCAGATACGTCAGGGACTCACCCAGTTCTGATGGTGGAGGCAGGAGGGACAGCTTCTATATCCTCATGAGCTGTCTATCACCTCTCTGCCTGAGCTCCGGGTCCCCGCCCTCTATTTTCTCTGATCTATCTAATCCTGCCTGATGACTCAATCCAGCTCATCAACAGGACTTTCTGCCTCAGCTATGACCTGCCCGCCCATCCTAGGCTGTGACCAAAGTCACCAAGAAAGCTTAAGGCCAGAATGCTTGCTGTCCTGGACCCACTCAACAAGACCAATTCATGGAAATGTTCCTCCCAAACACCTCTCAGACAAAGAGCGGGGGAGGTGGGCAGGGAAGGAGGCCGGAAGCAAGACAAGAGGGGAATGCAGTGCTCCTGTTTACCCAGCCAGGGGCCACTGGCAGTAGTTTAAGCCATGATCATTCTCCACCTGTATGAGCTGGACTGACGGAGCACAGTGATTGCTGAGTATATTGCTGAAACACATCCCTGTCAAATGTAAGCTTCAACCCCAACAAATCATTGTCAAACACTGGTTATACATAGCTATTTTAAGTTTGTGCATATACTGGTTTAAAATCACTTTGCAAGTCATATATAACTAGTGACACTCTAGCCCTGCTTGTTTGAGGTCCTTCTAGCCCTGAGAGTGTAAGGAGAATTGGACATGATGTGTACAGGGTCCCAGGCACCCTAGGGCTGGGCCTTGCTCCCAAGATGGACCCCTGCTCCCCACCAAGGGTGACCCCCTGCCCTGCCTTCCTGTTTCTGGGGCAGCCTCAGGAGGTCCTAGGCATGGCCCAGCATCCCTGCTATCTGGGTATGGCTTCATCATCCCATGCCACCCTTTGTCACTGGGCCGTGTTCCCTGGGGACAACAGCCCTCCAGGGAGGGTGGGAACACAGGAAGTGGAGGTCCCAGCCCTTGGGAGAGCAGCTGGTCAGGTCCAACTGGCTTAAAGAGCCTCGGCTGGAGAGCATAAATTCCTCTTGACAGGGCCCTGTGTTGTCCTGGGGTGCTTTTTGGGATTGCACCACTACCACCAGGCAGTGGCCTCCAAAATCAGAGGGAGGAAGGAGCCAGGCAAAGCTGCACCTGCTTGAATTCAGGAGAGGCCGCAGCTGTTTCCACCCCTCCCTCAGCTTATTTTAATGGCCTTGCTTCTGAGCTGAGATTTGCTGGCTATTTCCCCCAGATCCATTAAGGCAGGACACAGCCGGGCTCAGGCCAGGGCCGGAGGCAGCTGTAGCTCATCCCGGGATGGGAGGTGGATGGGTGGGGGGTCACAGGGCAGGAAGCCCCTGCCCACTGAGCAGCTGCTCCTGAGGGGGTGTGGGTGGCGGGAGGCTGGCCCAGGCCTGCAGACCGCACGAGGAGTTGGGGGGCAGGGGCCTTGGTGCCCTGTCTGCTGCATGGGTCAGGGGTGGGGGGGTGGGGGGGGCTGGCTTCCCTTGGAGTTCATTCTCACCTGCCTCTCTTACATAGTCACTGAGAAGTTTCCAGCAGTGCCTGTTTCCTCCCTACCTCAGTTTCCTCATCCATCAAATGAGGAGCCTCACACTTTCCCCAGTGCCAAGCCACCAGATGAGAATGTCAGGATGACCTCCAAGCCAGTTACTCCCAGCTCTTCTCTTGAGTGAGGGGCAGGCCCCTCTCCTGCCCCCGGGCTGGCTGCTAGAGCCAGGGCAGGCAGTCCTCATCAGCACACAGCAGCCTCCCAGGCCTGTCCCACTCCCCTGCGCTCCAGCCAGGACCCTCCTCCCACATACCTCTGTCTCTGTGCTGAACTGAGGAAGAAACACAGGACAGTAGGAATTCCTAACTGTTGAATTCAAAGCATCTAAGGGTGCCGGCCTCACACCAGGAGCTCAATAAATATTCCTTGAACAAATGCATGAATGGATAGGTGGGAAGGTGGGCCCTTGAGGGGGCCAGCTCTGTCTATCACCAGTCTTGTGACCTTGAACTGATAGCCACCTAGCACGACAGAGCCTCATGAGTCTACCTGCAGCATGGGGCCTGGTGAGCACTGCACGAGGTTCAGCGCTTGAGGTGCCTCCAGAGGGTTTGGTGCTTCCTGGTTCACGGCAATACTGTCGCTTATGGGCAGCTCTGTCCAGACGTCTCCCAAACACCCCAGAGGCTATTTGGACAGCCCAGATCTCCTCTCACCTGCAAAACCTTCCTTCTACCGTGCTCACTCTTAGTCAGATGCACTGCCTTCCACTGCCTGCTCCTCCTGGATATGGCCACTCTCCCGTCCTGGACACCTCTATGCTCCAACTCCTCCCACACTCCCTCCCAGGTCTTGGGATTCCCTCTCCTCCCCTCCCTGCAGTCCTGCTTTACCTTCTCTCAAGCCTCACCCCAGCATTAACAGGGCACATTCCCTACCCCAGGCCCCGACAGCACCCACTTCCCTTTATCTGATCCCTGCCTACCCCTGGAGAGCAGGAAGGGAGTCTCCTGCTCAGTAAGTATTTGCTGAGGTCCTAGGGGAGGAGAGAGGCCCAGCAGCGGGAGAATGAAAGGCAGGAGCACTGAGAAGCTCTGCCATGCATGACTGACTGTCCATGACCCACGCCAATTTTGTTTAAGAGACTAAGGTAGAGGATGAAAAGGAACTACATCTTCATAATGTGTACAGGTGGTCCCCAACTTATGTTTGTTCTAAGAATGGTCTCTGCCTTGGGTGTTAAGAGCCTGACATTGCATCCTCAGATAGAGGTTCAACTCAAGAAGAAACTGATGTCCATCACAGCTGTCATCCAGATGTCAGGGTGAGCCCAGCACCAGGCTGGGCATTTCTGGTGCCTTTTGGTATGCATGCCTTTGAGGTCCCTGTCCCCTGAATGAGCAGAGTTGCAGGAAGTTTGGGAAACCATCTCTAAGCCATGTGCTAGCTAAGAAAAGAGCTGTCAGTTCATTCAGGTCTGTCTGATCCAAAAGTTCATGCTTTCTCCCCCAACCCACCTGTGCTATGTTGCCATTAATTCCTACCACTGTGGCCAAATACTCTGATTGGTCAGCCTCCCAGCCTTATTATTGGCCAGCTCCTCCTAGTGGATGGGCTTGAGGGGCTACCAAGAACCTATGAGGAGAGACCATCAGGAGAGATGGGGAAGAAGGAGGGAAGAGAGCCTCCTTGTGGGCGTGTCTATGGGCTGGCCTGGCCAAAGGAGGTCAGACAGAGACCCAGAGATGCCAGAGTGAGAGAGAGATGGTGCCCATGGCCCGCAAGCCACACCTCTCCTCTGTACCTGTGCCAAGATGGTAGATGAGAACCCAGACAAACTGGAGAAATTTCTCCCCTTTTTGGAGAGTAGGAGATAGATTGGCCATGTCTTTCTTGATGGTGGACTTTAGGGCCCTCCTGGAATGTTCTGTACGGCCCTCCCCTGCCCACCACTGGCATGGAGACCTTTGTTTAGGTGGCCCTTGGGTCTGAGAGCCAGGGCAGAGCTCACTAACTGGTTGCCAGGTGCCCGGTCTGGCTTGCAGATGTGTACAGCTACCAAGAGTTTTCAAGAATTTGAAACTTTGGGAAATTACACACAAATATCTAGATTTCTAGCTTTGCTGAAAAATCTGAAGATCTGGCAACCGGAGTCCAGATTTCCACATAGCAGCAATCGGCAGAAGCGATCGCGGCTGCCCACTGTGGCCAGCCACTGCGGCCAGGGCGCAGCCCCTCACAGGAAGAGGAGGAGAAAGGGGTCTCTGGCACATCCTGGCCACAGCCCCAGGTTCCAGGATGGCAGCCGTCTTCTTTCACTGTGGCTGCAAGGACAGAGCAAGCTTTGTCAGCTAGTGAGGCATGGCGGCTGCAGGGTGGGGAGCCAGAGGGCCGCCAAGCCAGCCCATCTCTTGACCACTGTGCTTAGTCCACTCCAGGAAGTCTGCTGGACTTTGTAATGTAATTTCAAACACCTCTGACTTCCTGGCCTAGACCCCCTAGAGCTCCTGTGGTGACCGTGGCCTCCACAGCACAGGCTGGCCCATTCAGGGCAACTGGACTAACACAGGCACGGAGGCCCAGGCCAGCCATCCACGCCTGAAGCTGGCAGCAGCCCACAACCTGGGCAGTGTGGCCCACGCTGCTCAGCCTGTTTACTTCCCAGGGAGCTTTGTGGGAGCCAGCGACCAAGGCCACGAGGACATTTCAGAGCCACCAGCAGATTTTTCATTCGGACTCCAAGGAGCTGCCAGAAAATCCAAACCAATATTTCAAAACGGCTGCCTTGCCACAGAGCTGGGAGTGGCGCCAAGAAGGGCAGAACTGCCGGCCAGCAGGGCTGAGCCACAGAGGCAGCCCAGACAGGCTGGCCAGCATGAGCTGGCTGCTCCGGGGAGCCACCCCCACCCTCTGCTCACCTGGCCATACACCGTGGATGCCGTGCCTGCTCCTGCTCTGCCCGGGCTTCCTGCCCCTCCATCATACTTCTGCACCACTGCACCTTCAGGGACCCTGGAGGAGCTCTGGCCCCCTGCCCCTCTGGACTCAGAACCCCCGCATCTGCCCATCTCCCACCAGAAGTGGGAGCTTGTGTTTTCTCCTCTGTGCTGGCCTGCTGGACTCTTCAGGAGAGGGGGTTCAAGGAGACCATGTTGGGGCCCCACTCTCTTTTCCCACTTTCCCACTTTTGCACCTCTGCCTCTCAGCTGTACAATGGGGTTTATGGTACCTGTAGGTTGGAGGATGGAGGAGGGAGATGTGCTGCCCATCTGCACTATGCAAAGGACAGAACTGGGGCTGCAGAAACACTGAACAGATAAAAGCCAGAATGCACAACTGCCTGAGCGGCGGAGCTGCTACATGTCCAGCTCTGGGTCAGCACGGTCCACGGGGACTCCATGTGCCTCCCTCCCTGCTCAGGCTCTTTTGGAGCCTCAGTTGAGCCCTCCATCCTCTGCCCCCTCCAGTCGGCATGAGGTTGGGGATCTAGAGCAGCCCGGAGCCTCTCAGGAGTGGTTCTGATTTCCCCGGCCCACATGGATGAGGAGGCATGGAGGCCAGTGCAGGCTTCCTCCTGGCCGCACAAGCAGCACCGGCCTAGAGGGCTGGTCAGTGTGCAGCCTTTTGCTGACAGGAGGCCAGAGGTCCAGCCTGAGGGCAGCCACTGAAGCGCTGTCCCTCCTGCAGGGCGTCTCTCACCTCACAGTGACTGTCTCCCTTTGCTGCCTCTCTTCCTCTCCTACCACCCGGAACAACCTAACCCCAGCCAGTCCCACTGCCTCTGCTTCCAGCCCCCTTGGAGGACTCAGCCGCAAACCAAGCCACTTCTGGGCAGCCTCAGCTCCGGAGCACTGAACACTCTGAACCTCAAACCTCCTACACCTCAGCAGCCAATGCTTTGGCCATCCAGAGAGAGCAGGCAGCAGCCTTTCCTCACTGAGGCATTGAAACAAGCTGCCCAGCCTCTCTGGGCCTCGGTGTGTGCCTCCGTAAAATGGGAATTCCTTCCTCATGGATCTGAAGAGATTATGTGGATGCACTCAGTGGGTTGTAAAGAGCAGTGCACATATTTGTCACCACTGAATACAGGGCACTCCTCTAAGCCTTAGGGGCCCTTAAGGGCCTCCCCATGAGTGAAGTGGGTGAGAAGCCCAGAGAGACCTGCAGGAAGGAAGCCCTGAGCGGCATGCTGGGGAGCTTGATCCCACCAAGCACATCTGGGAGGCGAAGGGGCACGTGGCATCTGACTGAAACCAAGGTCAGCCTGTTGACAAGCAGTGTTGGGACAGAAGACAGCAGCATGGGGATCCAGAGGCTCTATGGCACAGAGAACAAAGGGACAGTGGGAGAAAGGCTCCCACTAAGACCAGTGAGCAGACGTTGATGTGCTTCAGCCAGGATCACAGTCAAGGGGAATGAGAAACAGCAATCTGCACAGAGAGGTTTTCTGGGTTCAGGGGAGACCTCCAGCTAGGGTAGGCTCATTATCAACTATCCCCAACTATTCCATGAGCTCCACAGGGGAAATCTGCTCCCACCAACTGGCATGGCACCATGCAAGAAAAGAAATGAGCACTAACCATGTCCCTAAATAAACATGAGGATGTTGCGTCACATGCTCTAAATTTTTCAGGCACCTGCTCCTGATGGGAGGCATTGGGAACGAGGAGAATGGTCTCTGGTGGCACTGAGCATGCATCTCAGGAAGCCACCTCCTGAGGGACAACAGCTCAGAGGCCACACTGTTCAATCTGACCTCAGGCAGCGCGATTGCACAGCCCTCAGATTCCCAGCCCCAGTCACCTCTCAGGAACATTGTGAGGACAGCGCAAGCCGTGTCAGACTGCGCAGAGCATGCTGGCATTCCTTCCACTTCGCCACCCTGAGCAGCTCTTACAGAAGAGCCTGGGGAACTGTCTGCTCATCTGATGTTAGACAGTGCCCTGTTCTTTGCACCCTCCCACCTCTCGGTTCATTCCATTTGCACACCCACCTGCCTGTCTGCTGGGCATGGAATCTGACGTGGCAACACTCTCCCCAGTCTGTGTGTCTCAAGCGCCTGATGAGTCTGTGGTTTCTACAAAGCAGAGCCTTCTGGGAAGCCTGGGCTCCTGTGGAGGGTCTGGGGTCTTAGCAACCCTACCTGTTCCTCAGCCTCGGGGGACCAGGTGGAGGCAGCAGATGGCTGCAGAGGGAATGGGGCTACTGGGTCTGACTTCAAGGAAGGGGCGTGCTCTGGAGGGTGGGACCAGGAGTTGGGAGAGATTGGAGATGACATTTCTAGACCAGGGCTCCAGGCAGCCAGGGGCTCAGAAGTCCTCTAGGACTCCTCTGCTTAGTCCTCACAATACTGTGCTATCGCTCTGGCCTGTTATGAAACATCACATGTGACTTCCTGCTGCCAAGGTGCTGGTAATAGTAGAGACTTTATTTGCTAGATACCCTGTTAGTTAGATTATGAATATCTTGACCTGGAAGTTGACACCAAACCAAACTTCTCTGCATAATATCAGAGGGAAGTGTTTGGATCAATGGGAAGGGGTATGGCTGGCAAAAACTCCAGGAGGGAAAGGGAGGAAGGAGACACCAGATGGGGAGGGACACTGGAAGAAGGAGCTAGAGAAAACAAGCAAGTTCAAGGGAAGCATCCAAGCTGTGTTTTATGGAGTATGTGTCATCAAACCTGCCTTCCCTGGGAACCTTCAGTAACATTTCTGCCATACTCCTAACGTTTTCAGTGCAAGTGGACAAAAACCAGAGACAGCCTGCAGTGGTGGCCAGACAATGCAACAGGAATTTGTTCCAAGTCATTGCCCTATTTCTCACAAAGGAAGGTGCTTTCAGCCCCTCAGAACACCATCTCTCCAGCCCACTACTAACACAGCCCACAAGATGCCTCCCTCTCACTGAGAGAAGTCAATCTCAGCATGTTTAGCTTTTTGGGTGGGGAAATGGGAGCCCATAGAAGAACCATGAGGCCAGGAAGAATCCCACAGTCCTGAAGAGGTAGAGGAATTTTCCAAGCTCTTTTCAGTTTAAAGAAGAAAATAAAGGAAAACTTACTACAAAAAAGCACTTCCCTCTCCTCCCTAAACACACCAAGTGTGAGGCTTTTTACGAGAAAACCAAGTCACACATGACCTATTTTGATGTTTCCCAACCAACAAAAGCACTTAACATTTTAAAAGGACAGTTAAAAATAAACATGTAGATATTTCCATTTTCACCTAAATTTTATTTTATTTAATTTTGAAAAAAAATCTATGGTTCAAGTTGGGGCAAGGCTCCCGTCTGTCCTGACTGTATTGGCCAGCAGGGAAGTCAAGAGGAACAGATGGGGGAAAAGCAGGGCTGGCCAGGAATTGCAGTTCTACCCCAGGTTCCTGAGCAGCGCACCTTTTATTTTTTTTTTTTATTTATTTTTTATTTTTTTGTGGTACCGGGGATTGAACGCAGGGGCGTTCTACCTCCGCGCTATGCCCCCGGCCCTATTTTTTATACTTTATTTTGAAACCGGGTCTCACAAAGTTGCGGAGGACCTCACTAAGGAGAGAAAGAGAGAGAGAGAGAGAAACAGGAAGAGAGAGAGCAAGAGAGCTGAGGCTGGCCGCGAACCCGGATCCTCCGGTCTCCGCCTCCCAAAGTACTGGGATTACAAGCATGCGCCACCACGCCTGGCAGCAGCACACCTTTAAGAAACCCCAGGTGCCTACAGGTCCTGGAAACCCAGGTGGACACACCCAGAATCTTCAAGGACAACTCTAATTAACATCGCCCGTGTGCTGACTTCATGGGCAGCCCTGTGGATTCAGACTTCCAAAAGACAGACTGGCATGTCCCACATGCCTGCGACACCTGGATCCCTCTGTGGGCCCTCCTCTGCCTGCCTGTGATCTGGCATGTCCATGAGCCCCTTGAGGGTGGGGCATGTGGTCCTGTCTTCTTTGGAACCTTGGGGCCCAGCTCAGGGACCAGCGGCACAGGAGAAGGACCTCAGGATGAGACTGGCAAGTGATGAGGATGTTTGTGGACATGATTGACATGGCCATCCTGTACTGTACTGCAGGGGCAGACTGGACATAGCCCATCCCTGGAGTGGGGGCACAGGATGGAAAATGCGATTAGGATGTGAGGAACACGGAGGAAGAAGCAACTCCTCCATCTGGGGGTGGGGTGGTCTCAAGAAATGCTCCACCTGGGCCCAGAGTACTGGCGGGAGTTTACCAGGGATACACCAGATGCAGAGGTCATTCCAGGCAGGGGAACCATGGGAGAAAGGAATGGTAACCTGGGGGACTTGGAGAAACTTCAAGAGCCAGAAAAAGGACACATGAGATGGGGTGGGGCAGCGCTGAACTGATAAACCACCAAAGGCCAGGCTAAGACATTTGGGGATGGGGATTCAGAACACCTTTGAGTCCAAGAAACATAATCTTTTAAAAATACAAATAGATCCCTATTTTGAAAAATAATGGCACTGGCTTAATACAATAAGCTACCACATGCTCTTTTTAACCCCCCCCCTTTTTGAGAAAAAGATAATTTAAAAAGACCTAAATAATAGAGAGATACACCATCTTCGTGAATTGGAAGACTCGATGTTGTAAATCTCATTCTTTGCAAAGAATTCCAGTGAAAACCCCACTATTTTTTTTTCTTAATAGAAACTGACAAGCCGGGTGTGGTGGCGCATGCTTGTAATCCCAGTACTTGGGAGGCTGAGACAGGAGGATCGCAGGTTCGTGGCCAGCTTCAGCTACTTAGTGAGGCCCTCCACAACTTGGCGAGACCCTGTTTCAAAATAAAGAATAAAATATAGGGCTGGGGGTATAGCTCGGAGGAGAATGCCCCTGGGTTCAATCCCTAGTACTGCCAAAAAAAAAAAAAAAAA
>PVJS01035423.1:0-21020 GCA_004027185.1 Glis glis | reverse complement strand
ACACACACACACACAGAGTAATGAGCAGTAAATTCCTACACTAGCTCCTGCAGTGTGTAGGTAGAGTGTAGTTGGATATGGAGAAGCTTTTTAGCTCTGAACTCTGTTTCGGTCCTCCTGGGGTCCAGCTGCATGGTCATGGTGAAGTTCATTGAGTTCTATTTATTCCTAGCGAAGATTCTATCTTCCTCATTTTCATATGTAACTATAAACAGTATCCCATCCCCCCATAATTTGCTTCACCCCAAAGAAGTCTCCCAACTGACCTCTTCTGCCTGGGTTCTTTGATTACGGAGAATTCTCTTTTGAGTTCTAGCATTTCTTCCTCATATATAAAATTCGAGTATCATTATGTACTTTTTCCATCAGCATATCATGACTGATATGATGGGCATGTCCTCAGACAGATAAAATCTTATCAACTCAGGGGCGTGTCTGGATTTGATGCCACTACACATACACAGCAGTTATCATCCACCATCATTGATAATACAGATAAGAGGCCACCTGGTAATATTTATAAGCCATAATGGTAAACAGATCAATTTCTGACTGGAATTCCATTAGTCTTCCTGTGATCCTCAAAATGGCCATGGTTTAGGGATTATCTCTAATGCCTCATTCTTGGCTTGGAATGTAATTCAACTTGTTTTATAAGTACAAGCAAGAGGGGCAGGATTTCTCCCTAAACATTCTTGCTTATGACATGTCATAGAAACCACAACTTCTCCATGAGAACAAAATCATGCTTTTCTTGTTGAATCCTTTAAGAGATTCTTCATCCGAATCCAGCAGAGTAAAATGATTACACAAATAAAATTGGAGTAACAGGAATGAAAAGATATTCAAGAGAGCCAAATTGTTTAAAACATTTGTATTTGTTGTTATGTGAAATATCGCTGCTTCATCATACTTCTGGATTGTATTCTCCCTTTACCCCAAAGTCCCTCCTCTAGATCAAAGAGATCTTGCTGTACTACCGAGGTTTCAGAAATTGCAGACTGCTGAGGAGCACAGCTGCTTAGTCTCTGCTTTTCAGAAGCTCCCATTAGATTCCTGCCAGACCTAGTTTCTCTGCCCCAGATCGTTTGGACTGTGCAGTTTCCTTGGCAGCTATTTCATGATTTCCTCCCCCATCCCTCTCCAACCCAATCCTTTTCCATGCACCTGCCTGGGAGATCTCTAAGTAGAGCTCCAGGGGATTTTATAGAACTTTGAAAAAAATCATTCAAAGAACTCCTCTATTTTGATTTCTTTTCTGTCTTAGAGTAGGTAAGTCTCCAAATTTAGAAACGGGTGGTCTACTTTTGAGTCTGATTAGAATGAAGGTGGAGTCTGCTACATGCCAAGATAAGATTCCTCAGTCAAATCAGTTACTTTTGGGTAAAACGAATGGCATATGATCTGCATGGCCTTAAATGGGGCTCAGTTTTAGGCAGAGGAGGCATTTTTTAAAATGACAAAATAACATAACATGAAATAGAAATAGAAAAGTGAAAAGAGAAAGATTTTTTTTCTTCTTTTTTTGCGGTACTGGGTATTAAACCCAGGGACATTCTACCTCTGAACTACACCCCCAGCCCTATTTTATTTTTTATGTTGAAACAGGGTCTCACCTAGTTGCTGAGAGCCTTCCTAAGTTGCTGAGACTGTCCTAAAACCTGCAGTCCTCCTCTCAGCCTCCCAAGTACTGAGATTACAGACATTCTTCTATTATTAAATAGAATAAAACAATAAAATATTGCATAGTAGTAATAGACGGTAATCCTCCTCTCATATGGTCTTAGCTTGGTCTGTGGGGTCATCCACAGGTATTTAGGAAAGTTCTTTTTAAGTTCTTTGATTCCCACTTATTATTTATAGAACAGTCAGTGAGCTTTTCCTGTGTTCTCTGTTTCCCTACTTCTCCCATTTTTCAGTTGAATGATTTCTACTTTGTCAAAATATAATGTTTGCATAAAATTCACTCTTTTCCTCCCTCTTTGTTTTAGCCTCAGATATATTAAATGTATTCTGTCCTCGTCATTAGAACTTTAACCAGCTTCTCTAGTCATCGTTTGGTTGGAAAAACTCATCCTTTAGAAGATTTATCAGGAAGGACCCATGAATACAGTATTCTCTGAGTTCTTGCAGGTTTAAGTGGGTTTTTTGAAACCTTGATACCTCAAGGGGAAGCTTTCGTAGGCTCAAGATCACTAAGCTTATGTCTTCTCACTTTAAGTTTTTTTTAAAAAAATGTTGCTGCAGTGTTGTCGTGCATACACTTGTCGTAGCTGTCAAGTCGGATATCAACTGGATTTTCTTTCCATTTAAGTGGCATGGTCTTTTCTGCCTAAAGAGTTTTTCTTTTATTTTTAAAGTCTTAAAAGTTTTACTGAAATATGCTTCATAGTTGACTATAATGAATATTGTAGCCATTTTCAATATGTACATACAGATCTTTTATTTTTAGAAAGTTGTCTTGGATTTCAGTCTGCTATGGTTTGAGAGCAAACGGTTCCTCTGACCTCTCTGGAGGCAGCCATGCTTGGGGGTGGGCCCCTGGGGGTGCACTCTTGGGAATTATATATGTCCCTTGCCCCCTCCCCCAGCTCCCTCTACTTCCGGCCCCCTTGATGTGAGAACAGTGTCCCTCCACACACCCTGTCATTGGCCACTGCCACTGCCACCGCCCTTTGTGCTTCAGAGCCAGCAATATGGACTGAAACCTCAGAAGCCATGATCCCTGATCAACCTTTCCTCCTATAAGTTGTTCTTGTCAGGTATTTAGTCACAGTGATAGAATAGCTGACTAAAACACCATCATAAGTATGCTCAAATTAAATATATGTTGGATTGTCTATGCATTTTTCTCTTGGATCCTGTTATAAGTTTTAGCTATTCCCCTCTTCAATAGTTTTTATCCAACTCTTTTTCTCTGGGTACTTCCTAATCTAGTCTTCATTTCTAAATTGCATTTCTTCATTTCATTCATTCAGTTCCTTTCCTGAGTTTAACTGTTTCATATCTCTGTTTCTGAGTTTGACTATCCGATTTGAGATGCCCCTTCATTTAGCAAGCCTTTAAACAAGTACTATGGTATAGTAATATTTATGTTGGGATGCTGCGTTAAAATCTTATTCTTCCAGAGTCAGCAATGATTATGCATTTCCCGTAGGTAGGGGAGAGATGTTGGGTGGTTTGCTAGATTTCTGTGCTGATTAATCTTATGTGCTCACTTGATTGGGCCATGGGGTACCCAGATATCTCTCTGAACATTATTTCTGAGTGAGTCTGTGAGAGGTTTCCAGAAGAGATCAGGATTTGAATCTGTGGACTGAGTAAAGCAGACAGTCCTCCTCAAGGTAGGTGAGTATCATCTAATTCATTGAGGGCTAAACAGAATAAAGAGTGGACGAAGGGGGAATCCACCCTCTGACTATTTGATCTGGGACACTGATCTTCCGCCATCGGTGCTTCTGGTTCTCGAGACTTCAGACCCAGACTGGAGTTTATACCGCTGGCTTTCTGGCTCTCATGCTTTCACACAGTTCCACCAGCTTTCCTGGGTCCCCAGCTTGTAAACAGAAGATCATGGGACCCTGTTATCTCAGGGGAACTTCCCTGTCCAAGGACAGTGTTGGGTCTGGAGGTCTTTTTTTAGATAGGAAAGAATTGAGAGTAATAAATGCTTTTATTTAGCACCTACTATGCCTGTCATTTATTATCACATGCCCAAGTATCATGAGCTGGGTCTGATCCATAGTGGATGTTCATTAAATATTGATGAATCAAAGTGTACTGGGTAATTTATATATCTATATCTCTCCACATAATATCCTATTTCATATGGCTGTCATTATTTTCAATGCTTTATAGAAGAGAAATCAAGATGAAGGACAGATAACTAATTTCCTCGTGGCTACACAGCTAATAATAAATAGCAGAGCCAGAATTTGAGCCCAGGTCACTCTGACCCCAAAATGCACATTATTTCACTCATACTAGGCTCTCTCAGAAGCCTTGGGAAAGAGATTTAGAATGAAAATTAGGGGAGAGTTCTGGGAGTGTAGACCAAAGAGTGGAAAGGGAGTGGAAAAAAAAAAGAGCAAAAGTTCTAAAGAAAGCAACACAGATAAAATCAAACAGGAGGTAATTGCCCCTTCCTTCATCTTAACTTCTTATTTATGCCAGAAAAGGGGTCTCTACAGAAAGGGTGGAGCTGCTGCTAAATTATTTATTGATGTGGTTACATATTAAGTCGATCCCATTTAAAGCCTGTACATTCCTACATTACTTCATCACATATGTCTTGAATGAACAATCTCTCCTGTGAAGACCATATCAAAGGTATAGCAGAAAAACATTATTGGAAGGTATGTCTAGCTTGAAACTAGATGGAACAAGAAGTTGTAGTACAGTATCTTATCTCTGCCACGTGCTTTACAGTTACCAAGCATTTTCCCATCAGTCATTCCTATATCTCTAAACAAGGTGAGATGAATGTTAGGATTTTTTTTTTTTTTGGTGCTGGGGATTGAACCCAGGGGCATTCTACCCTTGAGCTACATCCCCCAGCCCTTTATATATTTATTTTTATTTTGAAACAGGGTCTCGCTAAGTTGCTAAGCGTATCACTAAGTTGCTGAAGCTATCCTCAAAACTGTGATCCTCCTGTCTCAGCCTCCTAAGTACTGGGATTACAGGTATGTACCACCAAATCCTGTTTAAGAAAATTTTAAGTATAGATAAACTAAAATTTAGAGAAGTTTGGTGACTTAGCTAAAGGTCACAAGGTTCTGGCAAAGTTGATGCTAGAATCTAGGTGTTACCCCTCAAAAAGGGATTTTTTTTCACAGAGATACATATTTAAATACAAACTGATATAAACAATGAGAGGATCTATCATCATTTTAGCAAAAAAGTTATTTTAAAAAAATTTGGTGTAGACATCTATTTGACCCTCTCCTTTGAATGAGCAATCTTCCCGCTTGCCTGAGAGAGATTTGATCCCTCTTTGTACTTTGTAATATTATCAGTTCTTGAAATAAGACAAAAAATACTTTCAACAAAAACAAAGATAGATTAGCCCTATTTTCACTTTTGAAGTTGAAAATGTCCATATGATTTGTTCACTTTTGTGTAGGTACATGTGTGGTACCGGGGATTGAACCCAGGGGCATTCTACCTCTGAGTCCTATTTTTATCTTACCCCCAGCCCTATTTTATTTTGAAACAGGGTCTTGCTAAGTTGCTGAGGCAACTGGTTGGGGCTCAATGGTGATGAGGATCGGGTTGGCTATGTAACAACCAAAGTAAGAAAATGGACTACACCAGTCTCCTTGTTAGGGCACAGCCTTCCAAGTACTGGGATGACAGGAGTGTGCCACCACACCCAGCTAGATTTGCTCACTTTATTATGAAAAGCGTGATTATAAGGATAATGATGAGAGCAAATCTAAACATAGAGTTCTTTCGACGCATGGTGATCTATATGCTATTCAAACTATTTGCCTCCATATAGTGATTGGCACTTTTATAGGTCACACCAGACTCTGTGGTCAAATAGGTGGTCATAATGACAGCGCAGAGAAGGTTATTTCCATGGCTCTTACCTCCATCTGCTGTTCAAGTTGTAGGGCTTCAACATGCCCCTATAAAATACCCTCACACAGCCGGGCGTGGTGGCGCACGCTTGTAATCCCAGTACTTGGGAGGCTGAGACCGGAGGATCCGGGTTCGCGGCCAGCCTCAGCTACTTAGTGAGGCCCTCCGCAACTTCGTGAGACTCGGTTTCAAAATAAAGTATAAAAAATAGTGCCGGGGGTGTAGCTCGGAGGTAAAATGCCCCTGGGTTCAATCCCCGGTACTGCAAAAAAAAAAAATAGCCTCACACATACACATTCCTTACAGTTTTCAGAATATCTTTGATGTATCCATAAATGCAACCTTTTACCCACCACACAGAAGTCATTTCCTTCTTGCTTTTCTGTGATCTACTTCTAGGGGTCTCTGTTCCTGTGAAGCAGCCTCCGTCCACCAGGGGCACTAGACTTCAAATGCCAGACAAAGGTGTCCCTACTGATGGTGATGCTTGTGTATGCCTGAGTTTCGGTGACTAATGCTTGCTCTCCAGGGCACTGGTGTCTGTCTGTCTGTCTGTCTGTCTGTCTGTCTGTAAAGGTTACTAGGAGCTCCAAAGAGCACAGACAGACTAATGTAGCTGAATCCAGCTCCCTGAGCTTTGTTCTACAAGGCACCAAAGCAAGGCTTCCTGAAGTTCCCAAAGTCTTCCAGAGATTTAATCTGACAACTTTTTCTGTTCTTGCCCACAGGGCCAAATGGCCCCTGAGTGAGTATGTGGGGACCCGGCTACAGGGCATTTTCAGGACAGATTCTCTCCTCCTCGCTGACAGTGAGATATTGCTCTAATCCAAGCCCTTCTCTTTATCCATGGTCAGTTCTTTTCTAGGAAGCTGCTCAGATCCTCATTCAAATATCTTCTTGGAACCCCCACTTCCCAAGCTGTGTTTTATTTTTCTCCTGTTTTGGGGGAAAACTTTTATTTTGGAATTGCCAAAGCCTAAAGTAAGTATAGTCTCATGCAGGAACTTTGACCCACAACATCTTTAAAAAGTCAAATTTATACAATTTTCTCATCCCTCCTTCTCAGTAATTTCCTCTTAACTACCATAAAGTTATTAGAGTTGTCATTATTTGTCTTTCTGAGTTATTAAAAAATTAAGTTTTAACTCCCCTAGAAATTGCAGCCTAGGGAGTTCAGTGGTTAGCGTATGACTACACTAGGGGAACAAAAGGCACCTTTCCAATTAAAGTTAATAGTGGGATAACTTCAGACACACAAAGGGAGAAAAAGGCACTTATGAGTCATGGTGAGTTCAAAAGGAAAGTGTTGAGGTGGAATCACAAAGCATCATGGGAAATGCTATTCAAGCTACCATGTCAAAAAGGCTGATTAACAGCAGTTCCAAGTCGGCCTGATCACCAGGGAGTCTTACTGATAAAATTATTTCCCCTCCAGAGAGAATCTCCCTGAACTGAATAAACGCTTTACTTCTGAATAGGATTCATGAAAAGGCAGGGGGATGGTGGTGGCGAGAAAAAAGAGCCATATTCATTGAATGATCTGAAATGTGTGACCTGAGATTGTTTATCAGCCCTCACATCTTAAATGAATAGAAATGTGTGCTTGTTTTACGAGCCAAAGTTTCAAGTGGCTTTTGATGGGTGTGTGATTAATAATGCCCTAATATAAGAAAGGGTAATTCTAGATTATTTTAAGTATTGTTTCATTGTTTCTCAGTTTTAAAGTTAGTTTTTTCAGTAAACTTGGTCAATCCTGCTATTCATAAAGCTTTGAACAGCTTAATTTTTGTAGTGAGCAATATTTTGAATTGCTTGTCATAAATTATTTTTCTCTCTTAAAATCTATTTGTTTTAATATCTTTATATTGCCTGATCTCTTTTAATAAGCGTTCTCTTTTTTTTTCCTTTTCCATCTAAGATAAGCAAACATTGTGCAATACATGTAGGAAATGAGGCAAACCACAGGGGAAAATGCAGGGGGAAGAGGAGTATTTGTGTGCAGCATAAGAGCACATTATTTACAGGAGTGATATGCTGTTCCTAAATATCATAAATATGTCATCGCTGTAATGAAATGATAATGAGGCATTTGTGACTGCGTATCTGTTACCACAGCAACCGGCCATGACATCATAAGCACAAGCGGCTGACATAATTGTAGGCGGCAGCTGGACAGTGAAGGAAGAAATCTCACACATATCTAATCATTTCTGACGGCAACAGCTGAAATAACATTTGCAAAATTAAATGCAATAAAATTACGTAGGAGAAAACATAATGATAGCAAATGGCTGTAGGTAATAGGAAGGACCTTTTCAAGTCTTTGCCAAATATGAAATTCTTCTATAAAGAAGTGCCATTTTACATCAACCTTTTTTTTGCCACAAATCCAAGTCAAAAGTTTCAAATAGTCTTGTGGGACCCCTATAATTTATGGGTTGTCCAGAGAAAAAATTGGAATAAAAAGGGCAGGAGCTGGGAAGATTGCTATGACTTAGAGAGGAGAAGCAATGATATGGTTCTCAGCCATCAGGGAGAACGGCATGAGTCAGGCCTGATGCCAGTGTTGCCTGGTTCTGCTGAAGGTAGTAGTTCCTAGAAATAAAGTAGCCTTTGGCTAAACGCGAGTATGTTTCAGCAGGGTAGCTGGAGTAGAAGACAAAGAGCCGCGGAGCAAGGGGGTGGAGAGGAAGTAGACACAGACCTGGGCCTGGCCTCAGTTCTGTTTGGTGTCTAAGAGCTCATTTTGAGCACTGCCATTTGAATTTTCTTGATCTTAACTCCTTATTCTAGTGCAAGGTAACTTGGCCTCTCTTCAGAATTGTCACCAGTTATCTCTCAGTTGCTCAGAGAGAGAGACTTAAACATACATAAATGTGATCATGTTCTTCTAGAAAATCGAAAGGGTCCCAAATGGTCCAAAGTTAGGATAGGTATAGTGTCACCTTACATTGTCCTTCTCTTTCCCACCTGTCTCCCTGGTGCCTATGCATGCATAGATCTTTCTATGTACTCTTAAAAAAAAAAAGCCATCATACATATCAACTGATGCATAGAGGCCCAGGCCTGGGGAAATGAGGGTGTTGGAATGGGGGTTGGCCTTGGACCCACAAACTCAATTTTTGTTTAAGCATAGCTGCCTCCATGACTGAACCCCATGGGAATTTTGGTATTTCATGCTTCCTCATCAAAGTAGTTGATTTTTCTCTAGCTCCAAATCCGTATGTGAGGTTTGCTATTAGTTCTTTCTAATCCTATCCCTAGTCTAAGTGCAAAGTTACTATCATTTATTCTTATGAAGCACAATATTTTTCCTTCTTGGTACTAGATTGAAGCAACCATTTGGACCATGAATTCTCTACTGCCCCTTGGATGCTGCCTATATATATATATATATATATATATATATATATATATGGTTAAATATATATATATATATATTTAAATATATATATTAAATATATATTAAATATATATATTTAAATAATATTGTTTAAATATATATATATGGTTATATATATATATATATATTGGTTAAATAGCTTTCTTCTAGTTCAGAACATAAAGCAACCCTCTTCCTACTATCAACCTGAAGCACTCAAAGATCTTTTTCATTCTACCTCTGAGCTCCTAGTTTTCCAAAGATAGCTTAGCCTCTTCATTTTTAAAAACCATCCTACCTCAATCTTCATGTTAGGAATGTACTTCGGGGCCGGGCATGGTGGCGCACGCTTGTAATCCCAGTACTTTGGGAGGCAGAGACCGGAGGATCCGGGTTCGCGGCCAGCCTCAGCTCTCTCTCTCTCTGTCTCTGTCTGTCTGTCTGTCTGTCTGTCTCTCTCTCTCTCTCCCTAGTGAGGCCCTCCGCAGCTTCATGAGACCCGGTTTCAAAATAAAGTATAAAAAATAGGGCCGGGGGTGTAGCGCAGAGGTAGAACGCCCCTGCGTTGAATCTCCGGTACCGCAAAAAAAAAAAAAAAAAAAGGAATGTACTTCGGGCTTCCAATCTATGACCAACATGTCCCTCCCCTGGGGGACTGTGGGGCCCCCAGTCTTCTCCTCCTCCTCCTCCTTCCTTCCTCTCTCTCTCTCCCCACTTTTGACTTAAGATTCTTGCTTGGTCCTAACACATGCTCCTACCATTCCCATGTCATAAGATGATGTGGTCAAGGGACAAACCCCATGAAGCCTGCCTATTCTATGCCATTTGGATTTTAAACATCCAAAACTGAGTTAATAAACCTTTTATCTTTGTAAAGTTAGTTGCCTCAGGTATTTTGTTGTAATAGCAAGAACTGAGTAATACAATTGGATTATCTTAATGAGTCTATTGTAGCAAGTAACAACTTACTTTGCTTGGTTAAGCCCTTTAGTAGTAATGAGTATGGAAGAGTATGGCTAAATTTTCATAAGTTAATTTAAATTTCAAACACATGAAAATAAATGGGAGCCAAGTTCTAGCAGCATTTCACATGATTACTCTGAGCAAGGACTTAGGCTCAGTACACACATTGAGACATCGGTGGAAGTGTAATTTATGAATTTACTAGCTTTTCTTCCTTGCTGGGATGCTTGGGTATCTTTTTCCACTAGAGCTGTGAAGCTAACTAGTCTTGTTGCAGACACCGGTGAACAGTTGTACTCAATGAAGTCAAACTCTAGTATTGGTTGGTCTCAGTATGATGAGCCTCGCTGGGCTTAGTTTGTGAATTCTGGCCCAAGCAACAACATGTGCTCAACTGAAGGGATTGAAGTAAAGTGCAATTGGATATTCTTCCTTTCTGACTCATTTCTGGGAATGAAGTCTAAAAATTTATTAAATGTCCATATTTTAGACAGCAATTCAAAATAAATCTATTAACTCTAAGTAATGATGTTTATTAATTAGTTTAAGAAAGACACCTAATCTTGTTTAGGTTTAAAATTCCCTCAGAAGCATGTATATATTGGAAAAATTCTACTTCTCTCCTTCCCTTCCTCCCTCCCTCTCTGGGCCCTAATAGATTAAAAAGTCAATGGCCCAGTGATTGAATTCATCTACCCACAGAAACCCAGCTGAGGGCTGGCTTCTTGCCAAGACTTTGGGGTAGAAATTTCAGGAGTTTCTTACTGTTTTTCCTGCTTCCTGTGGCTGGAAGACTGAATTTCATGGAATCATAGCATATTGGATGGGTTCTTATAGCATTGTTGTCCAACCCCTCTTTTTACAGCTGAGAAAATAGAGGCTCACTGGAGCTAAATGACTTGTCGAAATTTGTACAGCATACTGGTGGCTGAGTCCAGGCTCAAATTTATGTCTCTGATTACAAACTCATTACTTTGTCCTGCCTGACTGAATCACATTCTCAGCTTCTTTCCTCTCCTATTCCCCTTCCCCTGTCTATTATCTCTCTCTCTCTCTACTTGCACAAACATATAAAAATCTGGCTTTCCTTTTAATGTGCGTTTTTTTCTATTATGAATAGAGTAGTCATAAAAAAGAATTTAGTCCATGTCCACCCAGCAAAATGTACTCTGATATTGTAAGTTATGTTTTATCTTTGGAATTTTCGCTATTTTTCTATCTGTGCAAGTGTAGAAATAAACAGAATGGAAAATTTAAGGAGCTAAATCAAGACTATTTCAATAACAGTCAAATAAACAATAAAGGCCCTGCAATTTTCCAACCTTCATGATTACTTTAAAAAAATATCCATAGGCAGAGTTCTGTGAATAATTATGCTGTGTCTGTGAGGTTAACTAAGTGTTAGATGACCAAAGTCACCAAAAAATTACTTTCACAGGCTGCCAACACCAGAAGGGCCCCGGTGGGCATGTGTGGCTCTCTCCTTTGGAAAATATGCTTCAGCAATGATGAAAATATCAACCACATAAACCACTTGGTTTCTAAGAGAACAAGTTTTGAGAAACCATGTTTTGGAAGAAAGCCTCAATTTTCCATTTCACAACAAAACTCCCCAAAGAAATTTTTTAAAATTATAATGAATACTGAGGATAGCATGGGTAAAGAAGGCTTAAAATAAAGGAAGAGAAAAACCTAGTTTAATTATGAAAGAGTTACAGAACTGGTGTGGAAAGTCGTTTTTTTTTTCCCTACTTCCCCAGCTCACAACTCCTTTTTACAAAACCCCAACAGTCTGCCCAGGCTTTCCAGTTGAAAGCTCCCTGAAAAGTAGACTCCGACAGCTTAAGCTCCAGAATTCTATTAAAACTGAAATTCTTGTAGAAAAGAAAGCAGTAGAATGCATACTAATGATGGCTGATTTTAAACCCTCCTTGAACATAGGTTTTGCTAAGAAATTACCATGAGAGCTTTTGGATACTCACGAGAGTCAAAGGGAAAAGCTACAGAGGAGAGTTTGGAGGTATGGAACTGTTTTGCCCACTTCACCATATATAGCAGGGTTAGTGCTGCCAGCAAACCACAGTCCTTCCACAGCCCTTCCCATAGTCAGGACGAAATGGGAGCAGGGCCAGAATCGGAACTCTGAACACTAATTGAATAACCCTGGGAAAGTGACTTAGCTTCTCTGAGCATCAGTTTTGTTCTATATATAATGTGGCTATACCTGTTTCTTACCTAGGAGCATTATTAGGACTCTTGAATGTCATAAAAAATAAAAGCATGCTTAATATATTATCAAGTACTATTCATTCATGAGAATCTTACATATAATTTTATTATTTTCAGTTTGCAATTATAATTTAGTATTTTGAAAGGTTAAAATTAATAGAATCAACCATAAATAGTTTGGATGTATTCTATCCCAGCAATCAATCATGAATGCTTTTTCCTTTTTGGCTATTTTAAGCATTGAATAAGTAAAGATTATTTAAAATCCATGCCCATCCCATTTCAATACCCAAAAGCAATATAGGGAGGAAATACAAAGGCTCACCCAGAAATGTGAAAGTGATACATGAATGACAAAGTCATTAATTCAAAATTACTACGATTAACTGTAATTAATATTATTATTTTTTTATTATTTTGTGGTATTGGGGATTGAACCCAGAGGCATTAAACCTCTGAATTATACCCCCAGTTCTTATTTTATTTTTATTTTGAAACAGGGTCTTACTAGGTTGATGATCACTATTTGCTGAGGCTGTCCTCAAACCTACAATCCTCCTCTCTCAGCCTTTCAAGTACTGAAATTACAAGCATGTACCACCACACCTGGATAATTAACTGTAATTATAAGTGTGTGTTTGTCCATATTAACTTGGTTGCGGTGAAATTTAAAAATAAGCCACTCAGACATACATCCATTTCATTTCACTTGCTCAGCATTGGGTCAAAACTTTCTATAAGGGTAAAAAAACATAGAAGAAAATAAAACCCTGAATGCAAAGTATCTGTTTAATTTGTTAGAGACAAACACTAATCTGTCACCAGTAGAAAATGGTAAAATCCCCAAATCCTACAATATATTCTATAAACAGAATAGGGGTGATTAGCAGAGTCTAGGAGAAATGGTGTTGTGTTCATCTCCAGGTAAATGATCCATATAGGCAGAAGACAACTAATAGAAAGGACTATGGACACTCAGCGGGGAAATGCATATGAAGGACAGATGGAATCTGGTTATTCAGCAATATACACACTGAAAGCAAAGCCAAGTGACTTCACAGATAGCCTTTGATTCTGTCTTATTCCCAGGCTTCTACCTCTAACCCCATTCATGTTTTATCAAAACAATTCTGATGAGATTCCAATATGGCGACTGAGGGAGATGCCACATCGCGATTCCTCTGAGACTCTCACCTCAATTGCCGTGAAAGTAGCTTCCTGACAAGAGAAGAAAAGCAGCAAAAAATTGAACAATGAAAAATTTGAAACTCAATGGATTCAAAGCCAGAAGACAGAACAGAGGACAGTAAAGAGCTCCAAGCGCCTTACCTAGGGAATATTGGTGGCGGCAGCAGCGGCGGTGCCATCTCAGCCAGGACTCTTCCAAATACATTCTATGAAACCAAAATCACATTAATACCAAAACCAAATAAAGACACCTCATGAAAAGAAAACTAAAGGCCTATATCATTGATGAACTTAGACACAAAACTTCTAAACAAAATACTAGCAATGCACATTAAAAACCACATCAAGAAAATCATATACCATGACTAAGTTGGGTTCATCCCAGGGATGCAAGGCTGGTTCAACATATGAAAAACAATCCATGTGATCCACCACATAAACAGAACTAAAGGCAAAAATCACACGATTATTTCAATAGATGCTGAAAAAGCATTGACAAAATCCAACATCCATTCATTATAAAAAAAAAAAAACTACAGAGAATCGGAATAGAAGGAACATACCTCAACATCATAAAGGCAATATACAATAGGCTCATAGCCAACATCATATTGAATGGGGGAAAACTATGAAGAGTTCCCCTTAAAGACAGGAACAAGACAAGGATGTCCACTGTCACCACTCCTTTTCAATATAGTATTAGAGACTCTAGCCAGAGCAATAAGGCAAGAGAAGGAAATCAAAGGAGTGCAAATAGGAAAAGAAGAAATGAAACTATCTCTATTTGCAGATGACATGATACTATACTTAGAAGACCCAACAAACTCAACAAAAAGGCTTATAGAACCGATCAACAAATTCAGCAAAGTGTCTGGATACAAAATCAATCTTAAAAAATCAGAAGCTTTTCTATATGCCAAACATAAATCCACTGAAAAAGAAATCCAGAAAACATTTCTTCTCACGATATCTCCCAAAACAATAAAATACTTGGGAATAAACCTAACCAAGGAGGTAAAAGACCTCTACAAGGAAAAATGATAAAACATTGAAAAAAGAAATTAAAGATCTTAGAAGATGGAAAGATCTCCTATGCTCTTGGATAGGCAGAATAAATATCATCAAAATAGTCATTTTTCCAAAATTGATCCACAGATTCAATGCAATACCCATTTAATTACCAATACCCAGGTCATTCTTCACTGACATAGAAAAATCTGTCCTTAAATTCATTTGGAACAATAAAAAGCCCAGAATAGTCAAAGTAGTTCTTAGCAACAAGAACCATCCAGGAGGCATCACAATACCTGACTTCAAACTATACTACAGAGCCATAGTAATACAAACAGCATGGTATTGGCACAAAAGCAGACACATAGACCAATGGAGAAGAATAGAAGATTCAGAAATAAATCTGCATGCTTTCAGCCAATTGTTTTTTGACAAAGGATCCAAAAGCATACACTGGAAAAAAGATAGCCTCTTCAACAAATTCTGTTGGCAAACTGGTTAACCAATGCAGAAAAGTGGAAATAAAACCCACTTTCTCACCCTGCACAAGAGTCAATTCAAGATGGATCAAAGACCTGGAAATTAGACTAGAGACCTTGCAACTACTTGAAGAGGGCATAGGTCCAACTCTTCAACACAAAGGCACAGGCAAAAACTCCCTCAACAAAACCCCAAAGGCACAAGAAGTTAAAAGGAGGATCAATACATGGGATTGCATTAAACTGAAGAGCTTCTGTGCAGCAAAGGAAACTATCAAGAACCTCAACAGAGAACTGACAGAATGGGAGAAGATTTTTGGCAACTACTCCCCTAATAAAGAACTAATATCTAGAATATACAGAGAACTCAAGAAACTCACCACTAAAAAGACAAACAACTCAACAAAAAATGGGCAAGTGAACTAAATAGACATTTTACAGAAGAAGAAATACAAATGGCCAATAAATGTATGAAAAAATGTTCAACATCATTAGCAATCAGAGAGATGCAAATCAAAACTACCCTGAGATTTCACCTAACCCCAATTAGAATGGCAATCATTAAAAACACAAACAATAACAAATGCTGGCGAGCATGTGGAGAACTAGGAACTCTAATACACTGTTGGTGGGATTGCAAATTAGTGCAACCACTCTGGAAAACAGTGTGGAGGATCCTCAGAAGAATGGGAATGAACCTACCATATGACCCAGCAATACCACTCTAGGCATCTACCCAACAGAATGGAAACCAAACTTCCAGACTAATGCACATGTATCTATGTTTATAGCTGCACAATTCACAATTGCCAAACTATGGAAGCAGCCAAGGTGTCCATCAACAGATGAATGGATTACAAAACTATAGGTTATGTACATAATGGAATTTTATGCAGCCATAAAGAAGAACACAATTACATCATTTGCAGGGAAATGGATGGAATTAGAGAACATTATGTTAAGTAAGATTAGTCAGTCACAAAAAGTGAAAAGTATGATGCTCCCCCTAATGTGAGGAAGCTAGGGAGAATAGGGCAGGAGGGACTCCAGACAAAGGTGGAGAAAACCCTAGATGAGTAAAGAAGGTGACCTAACTTCGGGAAATGGGAGAGGGGAGAGGGAAACACCCTAATGCACAGGATGTACATACACAAACTTATCAATGTCAACTACTATGCTGAGCACGAGAAGGAGGGAAGGGGAGGGAATGGGGGCGGGAATTGGGGGAGGGGTAATTGACCAATGTGTGCATGCATACTTCTATCACCCTGAAACCCATCAAGAAGTATGATTACAATGCACCAATAAATAAAAATTTAAAAAACCAAAACAAAAAAAAACCCATTCTGATGCCCCAGGCACAAACTTTTATGTTCAACCACAATAATTTGCAAATCCAGTTTCTGTTGAACATTTTCAAATGTACCTCCAGGATTCTCAGGAAACTTTGCATTGACTCATGAGTTTTCCCCAGGTCAAGAACTCATCCCCAAGCTTAAGAACACTTGATTAATTTCCTAACTTCCCCATGGTTGATTAAGGTCTGATTTCGTCAGTTCTTGGTTTTCCCTGGTTAGCATCCCAAGTCCATTGAAGGTTGCATTTGGTATAACTTCAACCTCCCATTAAATCATTCTTTTTTTGTTTCCTGCCACCTTTTGTAAGTGAGCTGTGTGTTGACATGAGTTTGGGGAAAGTGATGTTTACAGCTGCTCTCTGCTTTGGTGTGGATTTCTTTACTGAAATGCCTTTAAATGTTCTTCAGCTTCAGTGGTAAACATGAAAGCAGCAGATATTTTTGTAAATTGTGGAGCTAAGACCCCGAAATATGTTCCATCAACCCCAACGAGATCAGAAAGATTTGCCTGTCTTTTTGGAAAATTATAGTGTATTACTTATGTTATCTATATGTCTGTCTTGCCATCATCAGAGTTAGTGCCCTGAAAACTTATAGAAAGTAGCATGTCTGAAATTGAAGGTATTTTAGAATCTGGTCCAACTTCTCATTTTGGAAAAGGAGGCTCAGACAAGTTTTTGAGCCTATAATTCAATGCTGTGTGGCAGATAAGGGTCATGTGCCCAGGTTCTATCATTCCATTGAGCCATTCCTAATTAAAGAAGATGGACAGTTTATAAAGGATCCATCTGTTTCTTCACATCAACTCTGAGAGTTCGACATGAAAGTGTTTCTGTATATAGCAGATGCTGTTGGTTCTTTGTGAACATCTCTTCAGCACTCACTGTCCCCAGGTGCTGTGCTACTATTTTCCTCCTGGAAGCATCTCTGACTCAGCCTCAGGCTTTCCAGGCGATCGTCCTAGGAGTATCCCTCAGCCAATGGTAGATGGATAAGTTGCCCCAAGAGTGGGACAACTCTAGGTGAGTTGCACATCATCTTCCAGATGCCTGCATGGGCATTAAGTCCCAGCTGCTAATGGCAGTGGCCATCTCATTATTACGCACATTCTTTGAGCTTCTTTTTCTTTGTTTCATGTCTATACTCCTTGTGGTAGGTAGCTGTGGTGAGAGGAGAGGTGTTAGCAGGAAGGGTTGAGAAATGCAATGTTGTTGGCTTTGAAGGTGGAGGAAGGGGCCATGAACAGGTGATCTCTAGAAGCTGGAGAACTAAAACGACTCTTCGTTTTAGCTTAGAGATATCTGTGTTGGGCTTCTGACCTACAGAACTATGAAACAATAGATATGCTGTGGTTGGACTTTCCTCCAAGGCTCATATGTCAAAACTTAATCATAATGCGATGGTGTTCAGAGGTGGGGCCTGTAGGAGATAATTAAGTCATGAGAGTGGAGCCCTCATGAATGGAATTAATAACTATATATCAGGCCTGTAGGAAACTAGCCAGGCCCTCTTTTTGCCCTTTTATCCCTTCTGCCATGCGAGGCTGTGGCATTCATCCCCTTTGGGGGTTGCAACCTTCAAGGCACAATCTTGGAAGCAAATACCCGGCCGTGACTAGAGACAGAACCTACTGACACTTTAATCTTGGATTACCAGTGTTCAGAACTGTGAGATATAAATTTCTGTTCTTCATATATTACCCAGTCTCAGGTATTTTGTCATAGCATCATGAATGAATTAGAATGAAATGTGTGTTGATTTAGACCATGATGTGAGTTAAGTTTGTGATAATTTGTGCTGACAGTGCTAGAATTCCTCCTCTACTTATTTTGGAATTATGTCCAAAGTAAGTTGAATAGTTTGTATTCAACTCCTTGCGTCAGGGTCTGTTTTGGGGGCAATCTATCTTTCAAGGTACTATATAGAGTCTTTTATTGCTGCCTATTCTTTATGTGTATTAGTTCCCCAATTAGCAATTGGAGACTTGGTGTTTCTTATGTACCTCTTACTATTTACTATAGTGTCTAGAAGTAAAATGATCAATAAGTATGTATCGATTTATTTGAGGGAATAAAAGCATCTACTAATTAAGTTCAAGTTCAGCAACTCTATACATAGTCATGTGCCAGGATGAAGATGGATTGTTGAGACAATTCCGCCTCAAATACCGTCAGGGGCAATCACATTTCTGTTCTGGTCATTGCAATATTCAGAATTTCTAGTAAGAAGTCATATCTATGAAACTAAAGGGGTGACTAGCTTAAACATCTATTCTGTACATCATATTTGAATAAATGCCTTTGTTTTAAACCATAAGAACACAGTAATAAGAGAATGTTCTTTTAGTGGGAAGAATGTACTAAATAGTCTTGATTTTACTTGAAATCACACCTTCTGTAACATTGGGAAGTCATGTTGACAGAGTTATCAGATTCCAGGTGTGCCACAGGCTCTGTGTTACATACTACCAGTGCTCACCAATAGCTGGTTCTGCTCTTCTACTGAGCACACAGAAGACTGCATTCACAATCCCTTGTGATTGGATGGGGCTATGCAGCTATGCAGGTAGTTGTGCACCAATGTCTCCTCTGGGCTGGAGCACTTAATTGACAGTGTAACACCCTCCGCTTAGTTTTCTTTTTCATGATAATCGGGGAGGCTATCTGTGCCAGATGTTGAAGCTCCAGGATATGGAACCACTTACAGCATGGACCAAGCAAGGACCGTCACTCTGAAGATTAGGCTGGGGTTGCAATGGGCTTTATGTCACAAAGAAAAACACTGAGGTTTTGTGGCTGTTGGTTCCTCTGAGTAACCTTGCTTGCCTCAGGTCCCCACTAGGGTTAATATAAATATGGGAAATGCCTGGTAGAAACATCTGGGAATGGAAGGAAGTCTGTGGGGATGGTGTTCCTGCCGTGCCTGTGGCCCTGAATGTTAAGTGTGTAAGTTGGATAAGATCACTGGTGTTGGATCAAACTATAATCTGGGCAGGGGGCTGTATATACATTTGGTGAGCTAGCACCTATTTCACAAGAACAAAAATGATGTAAGCCTAGTTAATGGGTATAGTACCAAAATTAGATTACTGATGAGCTCGTATATATATTTTACTAAGCTACAGTTGGAAAGTCACTGTCAAGAGGCCAGGTCCTCACATAGTAAAACCTCTGTGACATAGTTTTCTACTTTATTACAAATGTATATGATTCCAAAATGTATATAGGTAAGGAATAATGAGTCAGTCTCCTCCTCCTCCTCCTCCTCCTCCTCCTCCTCCTCCTCCTCCTCTTTCTTCTTCTTCCCCCAGCCCTTATATTTTTATTTTGAAACAGGGTCTCCCTAAGTTGCTGAGGGTCTTGTTAAGCTTTTGAGCCTGGCCTGGAACATGAGATCATCCTGTCTCAGCCTCCCAAGTACTACAATCACAGGTGTGTACCACTGAGCCTGGCAAGTGTGACAATTTGAATGAAAACAGTTGGTTGTGTGGTACTAGGAATTGAACCCGGGGCATTGTACTAGTGAGCTACACCCATAGCTCCTTTTTTATTTTTTATTTTGAAATAGTGTCTCACTAAGTTATAGTGCTCTAGCCTCAAACCTGTGATCCTCTTGTCTCAGCCTCACAAGTACTAGGATTACAGGCATGTGCTGTGATGCCTGGCATGTGTGTCAGTTTGAATGAAAACACTTGATTAGCTGGAGAGTAGAATTTTTAAAATAACTTTACTGAAAAAATCTGTTCTAGCCATCAGTTCTGCTCATTTTCACAGTGATTCTCTTCTAAGTGAACTATGATGGGTCACTCCAATTGTAGATTCAATTGAAGACAAGTTAGTCTTTGCTTAGCATTCATTTCTGGCCCAAAATGACAAGAGTGGCCTTTGAGACAATGGGCTTGCAGTGCACCTAAGTAAGCTCCTAGACCAGGACTCCTCAACCTTAGCACTAGCCATATTTTGAGCCAGATAATTCCTTGCAGTAGAGGGATGGTCCAGTTCATTGTAAAGTGGTTAGCAGTGTCCACGGGCTCCACCCGCTGGATGCTCATAGCACTTAGTTGTGACAATCAAAAAGTCTCCAGACCTTGACATGTCTCCTGAAGAGGCAAAATCACGCTGTTCAAGAATCATTGGCGTAGAGACAACACTGGAGGGCGAGGAGTTACTTGTTCCCAGGACATGCTATACATAAAATAGATGGCCACTGAACAAAATTGAGTCTTCAAATCAACATGATCCTAGTAACCGTAGCCTTTTCAATTGGCTGTTTAACTTAGTCACGTGCATTTAAGTTTCCTCTGTGTCTTTTTGTCACTTGATAGGTCACTTCGTCTTAGCACTGAACAATATTCTCATGCTGGATGCACCACAGTTTGTTTATACATTCACCCGTTGAAGGGCATCTTTGCTGCTTCCAAGTTTTAGAAATTATGAATAATGCTACTATAAATATTTAAGTTTTTATTTAGATTTCCCTAATGGCATATGACATTGAGCATCTTTTCATATGCCTATTTGTCATCTGTGGATCTTATTTGATAAGGTGTCTTTTAAGGTCTTTGGCCCAGTTTTTAATTTGGTTGTTTATTTTCTTTTTTATGGTTAATATTTTATTTATAACTTGATTTATATCTTAACTTGTACTTTTATAATGCTTATCAAGTATTTTTCACCTTTAAAAAATTTTAGCTGGGCGTGGTGGCGCACGCTTGTAATCCCAGTACTTGGGAGGCTGAGACCAGAGGATCTGGGTTCGCGGCCAGCCTCAGCGCTCTCTCTCTCTCTCTCTCTCTCTCTCTCTCTCTCTCTCCCTGTCTCTCTCT
>PVJS01035422.1:0-21020 GCA_004027185.1 Glis glis | reverse complement strand
CTCTCTCTCTCTCTCTCTCTCTCTCTCTCTTTCCGTCTCTCTCTCTCTCTCTCTCTCTCTCTCTCTCTCTCTCTAACTAGTGAGGCCCTCTGCAACTTCGTGAGACCCGGTTTCAAAATAAAGTATAAAAAAAAAAGAAGAAGAAAGGGTAGGGAGGATATTGCTATATGCCCAGGAAATAGCCTTGTGTGAGACATCTTAGGATAAGGAAAAGTTGGGGTATAGATGAAGACAGAGAACAACAAAAATATTGCCACAGTAAGAGTATGCCAGATACTGCTTGGCCAGATAAAATATATGCATGATGCTTTCCCTTTACCAAATTGGCACAGAAACTAGAGTTAAAGGCATGTTGGTTGAGAGCTATATTCTAATCCTGGTTTTGCTCACTAACTTACTGGATGTCCTTGTGCAACTTCTTGCTATCTCTGTGCCTATTTGTGTCCATACATAAAGTAGAAATATGTCGGGGCATCAGTCTTTCGGGGCCAGCCCAAGGGTCTGATGCGATGCTGAAAGGGGAGGCACACGCCGACGGCCCGAAAATCACATACCTTGGACCGGGAGTCATGTCTGGCAAGATCTCGTTTATTAGAAAGCCAAATCTCTCTTTTATAGTAGAGGCAATACAGGAAATTCGCAATCAGTAGGATGTGACACCACGCCCCCCTGTAACCTATCATAGGTAGATGCACCTGTCGTCTGTGAGCACAGAAGGAGGTAACCGCCTATCATAGCCCTCCTGAGGCTAGGTGGGGCTATCTGCGGGACCTCCCTCCGAGGAGTCCGCCAGCGCCATCTTTGCCATTAATATGCTGAGTTACTGCCACGTGGGAGAGGCCCGGTACTCTAGAGCAGGCTTCTGCCAGTCCACCAGGCCCTTTCATGGCACTGGGTGGAGACCCCTACAGAAATAGTCTGTTTCTCTTAGGGTGGTTGTAAGGATTGACTGGAAGGCTGCATGTGAAATCTTGGTACAGAGCTGAACACACAGGAGGTCCCCTACCCACCACTGTGTCTAGGACACCTCTGCTAGAAGTTCCATTCAGCTGGAAGCAAAGCATCTAGTAAGCTCTTGCCTTGTGCCACCTCTTTCTGGAGGGAAGGGGATGAACTGTCATCATCCTTGTGACCCAGTCTGGACAACAGGGAAGAGTTATTTGATGAAGCAGAGCATGGAGGGACAGGAAAATTGAAACCTTCATTCTAGTAGCTATGAAGAGTTAACTATCCAAATGTGTCCCCAAGAGCTCCAAAGCCAGATGAAGGACATATGTCTCTGAATGGAAGGCTAGGAATGGAAACTCCCAACAGGAGGTGACTGGTGAGGAAGTTGTTGAAGAATCATGTTCCACACACGATTCTGTGATCACAGCAGTCCCAGAGATGAAAAATCAGGAGACTCTCGCAGCTTGACTTCATGCGGATCAGAGCGTGGATTTTGGAAGGATGCACGAAAGATGAATAAAGGGAGGCATAGAAGCAAAATGTAAGACTAGAGGCATCTGAAGCCCAAATGTTGCCACCTCCTACCAAGAAGTCAAGGATAACAAAAAAAAAAGGTTCATTCTTTCCACTTTTAAGTGTTTGAAAGCCTTTCTCAAAATACACTATAGTGACTCTTTTCTTTAAAATTTGTCATGGAAAATTTCTAATAAAATAATAGTATAATGAGTCCCTATGTACCTGTCACCCAGCTTCTCTAGTTATCAACTCATGACCAGTCGTGATTCATCTTTATCCTCCTACCCCACCACAGATTATTTGAAGCAAATCCAAGACATCTAATTATTTCATTCTCTACATATTTCAATATATAGCTCTAAAATATCAGGGTCTTTAAAAAGAAAAATCCACAGTACCATTATCACAACTAAATTAACAATAAGTTCCTAATATTAAAATACATGGTCAGTATAAAGACTTCTTAGATTGTCTCAGATTTTAAATTTTTATTCAAATCGATATGCAAATGAGGTCCACATGTTGTGATTGCGTCTATTCCTTAAGTCTCTTTTAATGGAAGTTTATTTGTTGAAGAAACTAGGTTATTTATCCCGTAGAGTTGCCCACAGTCTAAATTTTCCTAATTGCACACCCCTGATGTGGTCTACCATCTTTCCCTGCTCCGTTTTCTGAAACTCGTAGATAGAATCAGGTTTGATTTTGCAAGGCCACTTCATGCCTGGTGCATGGGGTGTTAGCATCTGTTGACACGTAATGGGTGGTTATCTTGCTTTTCTTAATGTCAGTAGCCATTAGGAATCATTGCCTAGACCCATTCGTTCATTAGTACCTGCTGGTGATATTCTAATTAACTGTCTTTATGAACTCACTTAATTTAAATATATTCGATGTTTTCCAGTCTGTTGCAGTTCTTCATATTGATGCTGTATTAAGTAGTAAATTTAGCCTGTAAATTCTAAGTTTGGGACCATCTGAAAAGTCATCCGAGAAGCAGACCCGGACAATATCTGCAGTGAGCTAGCACCCTCTGCCTTTTCCAGCTCTGTTCCTTTTTTAAAAAAGAACTTTCTCACTTTCAATTTTCTGAGTTTAGCTTCAGTCTCTGCACTGCCTCCATATGCTTAACCAGCTGAGCCATCAGACCAACCAGCTAGATAGGTTCCCAGTGATTAATTTTTTTTTTTCCGGAGACCCCGAGGCCCACAGTCATGCACATATGGTGTCTAATGGCTTGGTGGGTAACTGAGCTAATGGTGTGTGAAGGTGACCTGAACAAATTTGGAATCAGAACTAATGTGGGCTATGGCAAGCTGCGCCTGTAATAAATTTGGAGTACTTGTGTTTCCGCCTAAGTAGGTGTTAGGTGATTCTCTTGGAGAGAAGTTACATAGTCATGAGCACAGAAATTCCATCAAGGACCAGAGACTCAATGCTACCTCCTATGAGTCTTTTTAATGAACCTGTTCACTCTTGCTTTCCCACATTCTGCTGGAATTTAGAAACACCTTCATTCTGTTTGTACAGATTTTTTTTCTAAAGTGAGATTGGCAAATGACCACGGCAGATGAGACATTGGTGCAGTTTCATCGGTTTTCCCCGCCCTTCCTGCTAGGAGAAATCAGTGGCAACAGAATTTGACTTGCTCTTCACTGTAGGCTAGTGGTTATTTATAAGCTTCTATTCAGGGCTCCAGATTACCACTTGGTCTCCAGTTTGTTTTTGATTGTGGCAGCCACAACAATGAAAAATGTTGAGTATGACTTCCCAATATATGGGTATTAATTTATTTTGATTATAATGTATACTATTACATTGTTATGAATTATTAAAAAGTTAAAAACTGCTAACAAACATTTTCATATTTTGTCTTACATCCCTGGGGATTGTCTTTCTGGACTTCGGAGTCCATGTGTTATTGGATACTGTGTGAGGTTCCAGCAAAATAATGGGTATCTTCCAACCAAACTGAACACCAAAAGCAAAATTCAGTGTCAATTACTTATCTTTTCCTTTTTTTGATGGTACTGGGGATTGAACCCAGGGGCATTCTACTTCCAAGCTACACCCCCAGCCCTATTTTATTCTTTACTTTGAAACAGGTTCTTCCTAAATTGCTAAAGCTGGCCTCAAACCTGCAATCCTTCTGTCTAAACCTCACAAGTACTGGGATTAGGGGTGTGTGCCACCATACCCAGCCAATTACTTTTCAACATCAGAAAATGTGGAAAGACATTATTTTTATTTCAAAGTATAAATTTCTTTTGTTTTCAAAAATTAAATTTTATTTGAATTACATGACAGGGGATCATGACTATTTATTTATTTTGCTACATAACAATTGTCTTTATTTTTTATACTTTCATTGGTGCATTGTAATTATACATCATAGTGAGGTTCAAAGTGATACAAACATATATACATGCAGCACTTGGGTGTTTCCCTCCGGACCTCTCAAAGGACTTTAACCTGGCCCTATTTCTATTATTTGCATGGACTAGTCCAGGCTATCAATGAACATGACATTTATTCTAATATGTGCAAACCCAACCTCCTCCCTGTCAGAAAAATCTAAGTAAAATATAGTAGTCTTTGTTTTTTGTTCAAATAGTTGGTGCAGAATTCCTGTAAGGTATCAGGTTACTTGGGCCAAGGACTATATGGGAACTGGCCACTTCCCACCCTTCTGTATGGCTTTTTTTCACTGGATAAACATCACTATAATGTCAGCTCTCAGACTTTTAGAGCTCTTTGTCTCTTTTCAGACCCTAAAGGTCTTTGTTCTTGAGCTCTTGACTGTCATTTAGCAGGTGTGTGTTGTGCAGCATCTGATGTTGATGATCTAGATTAATGACCGCAGTTGGATCTGACTAGGTTCTTCCCCCAAAGCTTGGAACTAAATAATAGAAGGAGACAGACTGAACCCTCAAGTAGTGTTTAACAAGGTGGGAGACAGTGGCCAGTAGAGGTATAGGTGTCCACTGACTGGGGGAACTGGGGAGGCAGGATTTCTTGAGGGATTCATTGAGAAGAAGATGCTATCTGAATGCTTCCAGAGGGAGCTGCCTGGGGTGCTAGGTGGCAGGATGGTGTGTGTAAACAGGAGAGCTTGTACTAAACAAGACTGGGAGCTCTCGGTGGTTAGCCATGGGCTTAGTCTTTTCCAGCTGCTGTCACAAAGTACCCTAGGCTAGGTGGCTTACAACATTCATTATAACAGACATTGAGCCAGGTGTAGTGATGCACGCTTGTAATCCCAGTACTTGGGAGGCTGAGACAGGAGGATCTCAGGTTCAAGAACAGCCTCAGCAAGTAGTGAGACTCTCATCAACCAAGCGAGACACTCTTTCAAAATAAAAATAAAAAATAGGGCTGGGGTGTAGTTCAGAGGTAGAATGCCTCTGAGGTTAATCCCCAGTATCAAAAACAAAACAAAACAAAACAAAAAGCAGACATTGATTTCTCACGGTTCTGGAGGCTGGAAGTCCATCATCAGCTTCTGGTAAGGCCCTCTTCTAGGCTTGTGTTTAGTCTACTTCTCGTTATATCCTCACGGGCAGAAAGAGAACAAGTTAAATTCTGATCTCTCATAAGGGCCCTAAATCCATTTATGAGGGCTCTACCTCCCAAGAGTGATCATGGGGATTAGGGTTTCAACATATGAAGGGGAGTGGGGGGGGGGGAGACAAGCGTTCAGTCCATAACAGGCAGAAAGAGAGGTTTGGGGCGTTATGAGAAGGTTCATGAGAAGAATAATTGGTCCGTGTCATCTCATGGGATACTTTGGACCTACCCAGAAGGGAGGGTGGTTATCACCTGGAGAATCTGGGTGGGTGAAACCACTTCCCAAGGCACCACTAGGGGCAACACTGAGTTGGAAAGCCCGATTTCCTGGCTGCAGGTCTTCCATCCATTTTCCTGTTCCTTGCCAGGAAGTTCTGTGGGTCTTGGTGCAGCATTTCATTCAGTGCCTGAGAGATGGAGGGACCGGCGGGGCATGGATTGAGTGGGGAGAGGGGGATGGAGAAAGCACAAGAGAAATCTTCCGCAATGAGTGACTGACGAAGGTGGGACCTCCGCTTTCCTTTCCCGGTGTATTTTAATTGTTCCTGTTTTCAAATTGCTGCTTCTAAATTAGACACTTTAGCCGCTTTTCCTTTCTAAATATATTTATTGGCAGCATTTTAGATTCAAATGTGCTCTAATTAGGCTGATCACTTTTATTTTCCTATCTTCATGTTTTCAAGAAATCAGGAATGAAGCAAAGAAATATCAAGAGGCGGGTGATTTATTCTGAGAAGAGGAAAGGAGAGGGTATTTTTAGCTTCCCTCTTTAAAAAACAACAACAACAACAAACAAACAAACAAACAAACAGCCCTTCCACTAATGCACGGTTGTCAGCTACCCTCTCACTGCCATGCTTGGATCGGAATCTTGATCCGAGAACCTCAGCAGGACGGAGAGACTGTGCTGAGATCTAGAATGTAGTTCTTATTTTGATCCGAGCAGGGAGGGGAGGAGCCCCCAAAGAGAGTCTTGTGTTTTAAATGGCCTGGTTTGTCACATGTCAGGTCCCAGCCTACAACTGCGACATGTTGACACTTGGTATTCTGAGGGGAGAGATTATGCACATTATTACCAGCTGACATCCATCATCGTGAAGCCGCGGGTATACTGCACATAGCGCTGGGCAGAGTGCCTTGGAGAGGAGATTTAACAAGCACAGCGCTGACGCACTCGAGCTGAAAACTAGAAACTCACCACGGCCTGGCTGTGTGGTGCTATGGACACGAAACCATGCCAGTCCCCCACCCACAGGGGAACCTCTGGGCCCAGTGGTATGCCTCTGTCAGCTGTGACTAAGTGCTGGGTGGAGCTCTTCGAAGATCCATATCAGCAGGGGCTGTAGGGAAAGGGAGAGAAACGTGGTGATGAGGCTTGCAGCCCCTTCACATCATAATAATACCTTTTTTAAAATCTCATTTATAGCTGGGCATGCGCCTGTAATCCCAGTACTTGGAAGGCTAAGACACAAGGATCGCAGGTTCAAGGCCAGCCTCAGCAGTTTAGCGAGCCTCTCAGCAACTTAGTAAGATCCTGTTTCAAAATAAAAAAGGGCTGGGGGTGTAGCTTGGAGGTAGAATGCCCCTGGATTTAATCCCTAGTAAGAACCAAAAAAAGAAAAAGAAAAAAAATGTCATTTGTTTCTGTCAACATCCCTGTGAGATTATAGGGCAGTTTTAATAGTCCCTCCTTTTACAGATAAGAAAACTGAGGCTTGGGAGCCTGTCCAAGATCTCACAAGAAGTTAGTCACAGAGCTGGAATAAAAACCCAGATTATTTCATTATTGACCCCAACTGCCTGCTAGGTTTTACACAAATGTGAAGAGGGCCCCAGAAAAGGCCAGATTGCTTCAGATCTGCCTGTGAGCGTGGGGCCGGGCCACCTGTGCCAAGACTGTTCACAGTCAGAGGCCCCTCTCCTCACACCAGCAATTAGTGCCAGACATTCAGTGCGGGACTGGTAGAAGCCACCAGAATCTTCAAGGCGGCCTCATCTTTTTGAAGCAGTTTACCCTGCATATAGTCATTACAATGACGACAGCTTCCTGGCACATTACATTATGTCTTACTTGGAGTCTATCTTCCTTCTGTGCAGTCTTTGCGGTCATGATCTGCGACAGCACTGGAGGACACATTTGTGACCTGCCTGAGTCCATTTAGACAGCCTGATGTCCCCAGAAAGCTGCCATGGATTATTAATTAGGGCTCCAAAGAGAGGAACACCTCTAAATACTGCTAGAGAATCAAAGGATTAATTGTGATACAGTAAATTAGGCACTTAATGAAATTTTTCAGCCCCAGACTGCATATTGGTTGCTCCACATCACAGTGGCCTGGTCTGTGTTTCATGTAGTTCGCAGTCAGATGAATGGAGCCAGTCTCCATGCCCCACCCCACCAGCTGCCTCTGAAGGAGCCAGGAAGCACATGCGCACTCAGTGCAGGGTAAACACCTCCCTCAGGTGTGTGCCGCATCAGAACCAAGGTGCCCATTTTGCTCCCAGCTGTGAGATGCTAGCGGGAGGGTGAGGCCTGTGGACTGCCCTCTTCTCTTTACAGTGGAAGACAAGAATCTGCACTGTCCCATAGAAGTGGACCTGACTCTAATATATTTTCTCTTCCTGGTTTCCCAGCAAAATAGGGCCTTCTCCATTTAGCCCACCTCCCAGATTTCTGCAAAATCACTACACGTGAAACGTGCTCTCTGGGACTGCCAGATGTGATTTTGGTGACAGATGTTGCCTTTTTTCTCCCTGGTTGTAAGATAATTACATGGGGAAAAGTTGGAAATTGCAAGAAAGCAATTACTTTTCATCCTGGCAGGCAGAAATAAACAGGTTCGAAGTATATTCTGCCAGTCACTTTGTGAGTTACTTGTGTATCTTGCTTCATTTGAAAGGAAACTTTTTGAAATTAATAAAAAAAGTGTTCCTTGATAAACCATGAGTAAAGACAGGTTGACAAATCTGTCAGAGCTGTATGTTAACATGAATATGTGAAGAGTATTAATTTTGATGGCATCGCTGACAGATGTACAGCAGTTAACACCGGAAAACAAAATGTAATATTTTTCTTTACTCTTCACTGAGACAGACCAACATAGACTAGACAGAAAGTTCATTTTTTTTCTCCCTTTTTTCAAAGAAATACATTAAAATGATGTAAAAGCATTAGTCTATTTTTAATTTTACATATGGTATTATTTATGCTTTATTGATGTGATTACATATGCAAAGTTGAGAAAAGAAAATGTTCACTCTCTGCATTTCTTTTCCGGCCATGATTATTTTTCATTTCATGGATATTATTGAAAGTAATCTTTGATGTAAGGGAGGAGATGTTAAAGTGACTCCCTTGGATGGCAGATGTCACAGGTACACTGAAGGTTTGCAGCTGCAGGCCAAGTTCAGTCCGATTCTTTGAGGAAGCTCTGGAAAGTGAATTGCTCCAGAGTGGCCTCACCTTAAGACAAGGAGTCTGCCCTTTGTACCTTCTGAACAGTCCTTGGTCCTCTTCAGTGGGGAGCAGTTCTTTGGAGAGACGGCAGCTATGAGGGTACCACCCAGCAATGGGGAGCTGGTGGTACAGGGGCCCGGGGGCCATCAGCCACACTACCTCCTTTCTGTTGCAGACTGATGGGTGAGGCCACAGAAAGCAGAAAGGGAGGTGCTTACATCATAAATTAAAAGTCCTGGACTAGGTTCAATAGACCTTCAAGTCAAGCCCCTCATTTTACAGCTAAGGAATTTGAAATTGCAAAAGAGAAAGTAGGTGGCCCAGGTTTATTTAGGTGGTTACAGGACAGCTAAAGCTTGTACCAGGTCTCCTGTCTCCCAGACAGCACTCTGAATAGCCCGGCCCAGCCCCTCCCCAGACTAAGGGGAGACTAAGGACAGCCTGAGTCACAGGGAAGAATGTCAGCCCAGGGCAGACTTGGGGGGAAGCGGCTTCATGCTTGCTGTTTGGCAGGAAGCATTGGCCATTGATAGCCACTGAGGGGTGAACATGTGGTTCATAATGAAGCTCCACCCCGGGACTTTTGCACAGTGAGAGAGCATTGAATGAAAATGGTTAACCACCTTCCTTTCCTTTTGGCTGCCACCCACCTGCCCACCGCACCTGATGAAGTGCGTGCACCTGTGCTGCTGGGAAGCATCTTGCCCTGGGCCATCCACCCTTCCGTGATCCTGATTCAGGCCTAGTGGCACAGGGGAGCGATGCTGCAGCCCTGCAGTGACCTGCGCATCATCAGGCTAGGCTCATCATAAGTTGAAAGAGTTGGGATTTCATAGAATACAAGAAAAAACAACTGTCTGAATCCTTAAATTGTGGAGTTATTCTTCTCTAAGCCTTGGATACAATTTTGGGCAGTCCCTGTGTATCTGTCAGCACTCTTGCAGCTATAATCTAAATATCTGACCACATAACTTAGAGGAAAGAAGATTTATTTTCTTATGGTTTCGGACTGAGTCCATGTGAGGCTGGGGACCGCAGATCGCAGGGCATGGTGGCAGGAGGCCAAGGGAGAGCACATGGGCTGTGCTGCTCACATCCTGGAGGCCAGAAGCAAGAGAAAGAGAGAACAGTGGGAGGAGGAACCCTTTATATAATCCCCAAGACCACACCCCCAGGGACCCACCTCCAGCCACACCCAACTGGTACCACCCAGGTAAATCCATTACAATGGTTTTATCTACAAACCTCATGACTCAATTGCATTAACTCCAAACATTAAGTGAGCTCTTTAGGGGACATTTTATATCTAACTATAACACCCTGTAACTCTTAATTAGTAAAAAAATAAATAAAATAAAAATTTTTAAAAATCCTTCTATGACTTAGTTCTAAAAATAATCCCACTTTACTAATGTATCCACTTTAGCTTAATGGAAACTCTGAACCTCATTTCCAGTTAAGCTCCTTCCTTCTGCTACTGCAAGTGCTGCTTCACAGGAGGAGTCTGTAGTGGAGTGGGGACATGTGGTCATCTAACCGGCTTCCCCAGCCTGCAGGGCACCTCCTCATCCTCCCTACCATCTTCCTGTTCCCCAAACTGGGCTACTGATAGTTCCTCCAGGGATAAAGGGGTGGGGGGGGGGGAGCCACGATGAGGGAGGGGACCCTCTTGCCTGCATGTGATTGGGGCTGCCTGCAATTGGTGCCACCTCAGCTCCACAGATGTCTGGTGTTTTCTTTGGAGGGACGACTCTGGGTCTTTGCCACCACTGCCCTCCATGGATCACTTCCCTGCAATATTTCATTTTCTCACATTGGTGGTATGACTTCCTCTCAGCTCCTGGTTTCCAGCTGCCCACTGTACCTGTGACCCCTGCCCACTAGTACCCAGTTGGGCAACCTTCTGTGCAGTCCCAACCTGCACCACAGGAAGTCCAGTCCTGTCTTCCCTTGACAAACTGGAAGCTCTGGTCATTCGGAAGCTGGTCCCGCTCTAGACTCCTCCTTTAGGGCAGCCTGTCTCTGCCCATAAGGTCTCTCCAAGCTCGGGTCTGGAGTTCCCGGGGATACAGAGAAGCTCCCCAATTGGGTCCTAGAGGCCCGATGACATGGTTAGGTAGAACTGGGGGCCAATCCATCAGCCAGCCCTTCAAGGAAATCCTCCCTCCTCTCAGGGCAGTGGTGGGAGAAGGCTAGCCACACAAGTTCCATGTGCCTCTTACACCCTTGCCTCTAGAGAGGAGGGCTAGCTGCTCACTTTGGAAGTACATGGCCCTTCTTGTTTGGCTCCTGGCCTTTGGGGGCCTCATTTTAATTGTCATCAGAAGTCTCATCTTGGCTACCACCACTGCCAGCGTGAGCTTCCTGCTCTCCAGGGAAGCCCCATCTAAGTCCCCTGGAGACTCTCACAGGATGGTCCTATAGAGGAGCTGGTTCACCTTTGTGATTAAACACCATCTGAATGTCAGACTTTGGCAAAAGCTCACCAGGGCATTGTCTCTCCCTCAGTTTCAGGGAAGGATACTCCCAGGTTAAGTCCATGCCAGCCACGATCCACTGACCCTTTGGGGATTCTGCTAAAAAAATGCAACTTTGGTTTTGACAAGGCAGCCTCTTAGTCTCTCCAGCCTCCCTTTGTGACAACTCCCTCTTGTCGCTCAGCAGGCTGTTTTCTGTGATTAAAGCCCAGAAAGAGCTGATAACAGGAAGCTCATGGAGGAGTCTGTTGACATATCTGGGCCACAGCGGCCTGTTTTCAATCTTCAAGCCTCTTTTCTGAGCACAACAGCATAGCTGGTGGGCTTTGTTGCTGTGGACTGTGTCAGTCAGAGCAGACTAAGGGGCATCGGTATCCATAAATGACCGCATTTGCATTGGGGAGAAAAGAAACGAGCTTTACAACTTGAAGACCTCCTGCCCTCCTCAAAGCTGAAAGGAGGTCATGTCAAAGGGTTTCTTGTTTTCGCACACTGGCTAGCAGTTCCCCTGGGTCCTTTAAGAGGCATTCAGATGGCAAAAAGCTCTAGTGCTAAGGCAGAGAGAGCCCTGAAAAGCAAAAGTGCTAGAAAACATACTAGCTAGCTGGTTCTAACTGAAAGATCTGGAAGGGGCACAAGTTCAAGCTGGGCAGCGAGGTGAAGGTTCTAGCCATCTGAGGACTGCCATTTCTAGCTTGTTCCATTTTACGTTTTGGGGCGGGGGGGCACCATATCTTTTGAAATAGCAGTCCATTTTTAAACAGTTCTTAAATACATTTTTATTATTCCCAGTTCCCGCTCAGTATTGCGTGGATAGTAGGTGTCTAAGAGAACTGTGAAATAACATTATCCCCTATTTAAGGATGAGAAATTAACCATCAAGTTGCAAAAACAGGTCCTACTGTTCTTTCCATCCACCTGTTAGCCTGAGAAATTTTTTATTTTTTTTTCTTTAGACCAGAGACCAAACTTCTCACCTAATCATAGTAGAGAATAATAAAGTGCCTGTGAATATTGTTCCCTATCCCTGACTCCCCGGGTAGGTAAGTTCTAGAACAACTAAGCATGCTCCAGTGCCGCCTTGCTGCAGCTCAGCCGTTGCCCTGGATGAATTATAAGTTAACCTGGTGTAAGTGTGGAGCAAGTACAGTTTGTCCCTTAACTGAAGTGCTAGGAAGCAGACGAGTTTCAGATTTCAGAGTTTTGGGGATTGGGGAATATTTGCATAGACTTTCCTGAAAGCATCCTAACCCAAAAATCCGAAACCTGAAATGCTCCAAAATGTGACACTTTTTGAGCAGTGAAGTTTCAGATTTTGGAGCATTTCAGATTTCAGATTTTTGGGTTAGGAATGTTCAACCTGTGTATCACAAGAAGCGGATTTCCTTCTTTTTATTGCTCATGGCCTGAAGGTGGACCAAAGATCAAGCTAGAGACGAGAGAGCGAGGTTCCTCTTGCTACTCCCTCCATAATAGTTGGACACAGTTCTTTCTCTTAGAGAAGTAAGGATTAGGGGAGGAAGGGGTAGGGGTACACAGCCTTTGAGGGGTACACAGGTCCTTTGAACCCTACAAGGCTTGAGTGAGATGCAGCAAAGACTGCTTCCCCTCCCCCATACACGTACGCCTTACCCTTGGGAGGTTACTTGAAATAAATGAGCCCAGAATTGCACAGACTTTAAATTATTCTGTAATGTAAATTATTTCTGCTTCACTGCTTAAAATCACAGATTTGCATTTTAGAGCTTGCCTCCAATCTTGGAAGAAAATACTTCTTCATCCTTGTTGGATTCTAGCTTTCAGGAGCAAGTAAAAGAGGCTGTTTCCTTTCGTCCCCGTCTCTACCTCCCTTCTTTCTTTACTTCACAAATCCTAAGAGTGAACCTCATTCGTGCTAGCTATGTTAAAAACGAAGATGAATCAACTACACAATATACTTTTTAAGGTTTGCAACTCTCCTTTTACTTTTTGATAAAAATATCCCCTTACTTGGTCATGGACTTCAACTTCATTTATTAGGAGCAGGTAGAACAACTTGTCCTGACCCCAGGTGGAAAGATGGGCAGGTCTTTGGTGGGTATCTGGAAGAGCTGGGGGGATGGGGGTCGCCTGAAACAGGCTTTGCCACAAACCCATCAATACTTTGTGATTCCTGTGTCTTCTTTGTCTCTCCTACTCAGCCAGTGGATTATGACTGAGTACTTCTCCGTGCCGGGTCTCTGCTGAGCCTTGTGTCCGACCCTTGAGAAGTTAACATTTCCACCTGGGTGGGAACCTCTAGAGACAGTGTCACTGAAAAAGGCCAAACAGGAAGATCCTGAAGGGACAGGGCAGCTAAATTCACTTGAGTGACTCCAGGAAATGGGGCTTGTCAAGGGTGAAGAGGGAAAAGTCCATTCAGGGACAAAGGAGGGAGGAAGAAAGGGCAGGATGGGCAGAGACAATGGAACCAGGTACGTGCAGGGTGTAGGAGTAGTTTGGTAACGAGGGACAAGTTAAGTGTAGCTAGGCCTTAAGTAAAGCAGGATGAGGAATAAACAGTAGGAGGTGAAGCCGGAGAGCTTGCAGGAAAGAAGCCCAGATTGGGAAGGGCCTTGTGTACAGAGATCCCACTGACCAGAGGCACCTGTGGACCCCTTTCTATAGTGGAACAAAATCTTCAATTTTGGCAGCTAGTAGCAGCAAGGAGGATGGCTTGAAGGAGTGAGAGCTTGGCAACAGTGTCTTAGCCCACAGCCTCTAAAAAGCAGGGCCTGAGGCAAAGGCTCCTGTGCGTAGTCCCTCCTTATCTCTGGTTCTGCTGTCCAGAGTTTCAGTTAGCTGTGGTCAGCTGTGTTCCTTGCATGTGGTCCCCAACTTATGGTTTGCCTTAGGATTGTTTTTTTCAATTTTACAATGGGTTTATTAGAGTATTAAATGCACTTTTGATTTATAATATTTTCTACTTAACGATGTGCTTTTTGGGATGTAGCTCCGTTGTAAATCAGTGAGCATCTATATTTGTAAAACCATGTGTTGAGCCAGTTTTTTTATTTGTTGGAAGGGTGTTGGTAGCTACTACTTTATATTTGAGTAAACATCTTACTACTTTAAAAGTGATTGAAAATCCATGAAGCATCAAATCACAAGTGTACTTGGCAGGACTCTTCTTGCTGCAAGTGACAGCCCCGCTTTACTAGCCTGGACCACCACAGGGATGGCCTGACTCTTGGAACCGTGGGGGAGGGCAAGAATGTGCCTGGAGCTGTGGACCATGAGCCTGCCAGAACAGCACGCTCTCCCTCAGGGCTCTGTGTGTGAGGGGACTTCCTTTCTCTTTGCCTGGAGCCTGGCCTCCTTGGGGCAGGACCCGCACTGGCCTCTGCAGCCTCTTTCTGCAGCTGCTCACTTCTGTCTCCCTGGAGAGGGCTCAACTCTCCATTCTCTTTGGGCACTTCCCAGGAGGATTTCCACTGGCCCACTTACCAGACGCTCCCCCTGAGCAAACCAACTTTGGGCAGGACAGCAGAATTACTTTTCTTTAAATGGCAGATTACCAGGTGTCATGTGGACACAGGGAAATGGTGTCCAAGAGAAGGGGCATGTATATCTGCAGCGGGGAGCAGGGGTGTTAATAGGGATAAAAGTGCATAATGCCCACTCCAAACCAAAGGTCAGAATACTGCCACTTGCTAAAAAAAAAAAAAATCCTATACCCCCATTCCCCAGCTGAAACAGAAGCTGGACAAAGAGCTTCTGATTCCCCTGTTCTGTATGCTGCCTCTCCCCCACTGCGGACTTGCACGTGCATTGCTTAGATTGAATTGTTTTCCTAAAGCTCTCCATCCAAGCTCTAAATATCTTACTACCAGTTCTACAAATGTACCTGCCTCCAGCTACAGCCATTAACAGCCGGCGACGTGGAGACACGCTGACAAGAACGCTCGTTGGCTCTAGCACACGCTCTGTTTTCCCTTTGCATCCCCCCCCCCAAGTGAGGGTAGGTAGATTTAAATTTTAATTAGTTAGATCAGTTGTTTTTAATGGGAATTTAAATTGAACTAGAGATGGAAAGCATTGGGGGGCTGCCAGTTGCTCAGCTGGGACCTCGTGGAGACGTTTCCCATGGCTGTGACATGGGGCGGCAGCTTGCTGTGGTGTGATACTCAGTGCTGCCCCCTTTTGACCCCATCTCAAGAAATCAGTAGGTGGTAGGGCTTTGGGAATGAATGATTTTCTCTGACCTTGGCCCCTTAAGTCATTGAAGGAAGGCTTTCTAGGGAGTGATGATCTTGACCCTGTTTTTAGATCGATGGGCCTATTGGGTCTGTGGTATTACCTTCCCCCTAGGCTTAGGTGACCAAAATAAGGGAAGGGAGAGGGTATCTGCTGGAAAATGTCGCCACCTCTGAATGTCACTCCCCACATTGAGCCTTCCCATGAATTGGAGAAAGGCAGACAGGGACCTCCTTAATTTAGGAAACCTCAGCCTCCTTTTTCTTAAAAACAAAAGGCTAGAGTGTACACTGTACCCTGAAGACAGAAGGGTCACCTTTAGCCTCTCAATGGCAAGAACCGAGTCTTCCAGTGCAGTGGCAGTGGGGAGGCATTGGAGTCTTGGATGTACCCTGGGTTTTGTTATTCATGATCGCATCTATTTTAGTTGGGAAATATATCAGATATATAGAATTCTTTACAAATGAGTCATTGTCTTAGCCCATTTCCTGTTGCTATAACAAAATATTTGAGACTGGGTAATTTATAAAGACCAGAAGTTCATTTGGCTCACTGTTCTGGAGGCTGGGAAGTCCTGGGATGCTGGGAAGTCCAAGAGCATGGTTCCAGCATCTGTTGGGGTCTGGTGAGGGCCTCCTGAAGCATCATAACGTGTGGAGACATCACATGAAAGACTAGCAAGCGTGCTAGCTCAGGCCTCTCTTGCTTTTCTTGTAAAGACACTAATGCTATCCTGGGGGCCTCACCCACATGACCCCATCTAATGCTAATTACCTTCCAAAGGCCCATTAATATATGGATTTCCAACACACGAACTTTTGGGAGACACACTGAAATCACATACCACCCAGATTTATAGATGTTAATATCTTGCAATATTTTAATATAGAAATGATATATTATAAAAATATATCACGAAAGCTCCATCTACTTCTCACTTCTCTAAACCATCTTTCCTCAGTAATCAGTATCTGGAAGCTAGTTTATGTCACCCTCATGCATGTTTTTGTACTTCAACTACAAATATATATACATATACACACACATACATACATACATTTTATCTACATGCATATATTGTTTTGCATGGTTAAAAAATTTGCAAAGTAGCATCAAACCATACAAATGATCTTGCATTGGGTCCAAACACTGCTGCTTGCTTGCAGAAATCATGGACAAGTTTCATCACCTTTTGAGCCACAGGGAGGTATGGTAAGGTTCTGATTGTGTTAATGCTGGCACAATCCAAATGAGCAATGATCAGTACCTAGAGAAGAGGAGACCAACTTGATATTCTAGAGGCAACATCCACAGGACTCTGTGACTCATTTGATGTGCATATTGGTGGGGGTTCAGGAACACTACATGCGATTCGGTCCAGGTACCTGGTGGGGAGATTGATGCCAGTCACTGAGCTCAGGAACACGTGTGGGGTGCTGGCTGGGTAAGGTGATGGGTCCTCTTTTAGACCTGATGAGTTAGAAGTAGCTACAGTACACCAGTGGAATATTTCAGGAGGCAGTGTGATATTTGGACTCAAAATTCCAGAAAGAAATCTGAGCTGAAAGTACCTTGCTGGGTTCTTTTAGCATCCAGTGAGCATTCACTTTGGGAGTGCAGGTAGCTTGGCTCTAGAGGCTTCTGCGCCATCTTTACCTGGAATCGGTAGGTTGGTTCAGCCTCACCAGATTCGTTCTCTTTTGTGGGGAAGAGGGTACTGGGAATTGAACCCAGGAGCATTCCATCTCAGAGCTACACCCCCAGCTCTTTTTTATTTTATATTTTGAAACAGGGTCTTACTGAGTTACTGAGGTTCTCACTAAGTTGCTGAGGCTGGCCTCAAATCTGTGATCCTCCTGACTCAACCTCCCAAGTACTGGGATTATAGATGTGCACCATTGAGCTTGGCTGCCCTGTAAGATTTCTACAGAACTCTGGAAAGTGGCAGCAAAGAGCTGAGGTAGAGTTACCTAATTGTCACATCAACTTCAAAGGTTAAAGTTATGATTGAAACATTTTTCCCTCTGATCACCTGCTGGGATTTTCTCATTTGTGAGATTTTATAAATCCTCTCTAAAGGTAATGTCTACTTTCAGACTTTACCATGCTTTAGTGTTAATAAATTCATACACTTTATTAGCATTTGCATAGACTGCTTTTTTCTTGCCTGAACTTGCCTCCTGGTACACTTCAAGGAGCCTCAACCTTTTCTGGGATTTGATGACGATACATGTATAACCTGGTGTTCCTTTTTCAGCCACCTGGTCTGGGCCTCTAATCTTATCTGTCTATAGTGACTGTGGAACCAGATAGACCATTTGCTTTTCTTCCTGCAGCCCATGGCAGACCTCATCTGGGTCTGGGGTCCAACCTTACTAGTTAGCAGCTGACTTTTCATAGGGAAGTATCTCCTTTTGCATCAGGGTCAGACACCTGTTCCCACCCCAGTCCCACTGCAAGGCCAGCAAGGTGCCCTGAGAGGCCTCCTTGTGGCTGATTGGAATCTTCCCTGAGTAGCTCAAGTAAAACCATGGGGCAGGGCCTGGGAAGAGTTTGAGTAACTGCTGCTGTTGAAAAGAGCCAGAAAGACCAGGAAATCTAGACTAGGGAATACTGCAGGTGGGCGGGCACAGAGCAGCTCCAGGCCTAGGTTTCTCTCTGTTGCTCTGCTTTTTCTTAATCTCTTCTCTTCTTCCTCCTCCTAATCTTCCTTCTCCTCTTCCTCTCCTTCATCATCCTCCTTTTCCTCTTCCCCTCCATCTTTCTATTTTTCTCTCCTTCTCTGTCCTACTCACAGGAATGGTATCTCAGCCTCAGTCACTCTCTGGGTGTCCCTCTCATTGCCACCTGTCTGCCAGCCTTCCCCTCTCCTTCCCTTGACCTCTTCCTTGGTTCCTTCCCCACCCCATAATTGGCAGCTGGCTTCCCCAGACTTTTGTTGGAGTCTGGCCCATAACTGTGCAGACTCCAACACGGCCTGGCCTTTCTGCCATAATGCCTGTAGCTACCTGGCAGTAACCTCTCTGTGCACAAGATTCTGACTGCCCAAGGGAAGATCTGGTGGGCTCCCCTCATCTGTCTCAGCCTGCCACAGCATTCCTGTGCTGCTGAGTCCATCAGCAGGAGAGGGGCAGGGTAGTGGAGCCCCCTGCCTCCTCAACAGGGGCTGTGGGTGGAGGCTGAGATGGGGGGGGAGACATGCCTATCACAAGAACCATATACTAGAATCCTTCCAATTTTCCAATTAACTTTTACAAGGTAATGGAAAGTCATGATTTACAAACTGTTGCTAGTCTCTCTGCCATTTGAGGGTCTGTATCTCCAGAGTAATGAGCCCAGCATCTCACAGCTTCACCAAACATTGCATGGAGTGAAACTTGCGGTTCAGATGTTCATTTTTTTCATGTATTAGGCTACAGGAAGGAGCCTGCTTGATGCCAGCCACCATATAATGTGTGAAACAGATAAACTTGCTGCTTTTCCATTCATGAAGACTTCTGCTCCATGATTTCAAAGTCCCCCCCCCCAATTGAGAGTCCTGCGTAGTAGTCACAGGGCAGTGAAAGGCAGAGGCAAATCATGTGCTCTGTGGCTGCAGCCACCACACCCCATGTCCCTTATGGTCTTAAGTCACAACCAGCTATTATTAGATTTGCCCAGAGTGTCTGAAAACAGGCTTAGAATGGGGAAACCGTGTCCCACTGTCATACAACTGGAAAGCATTACAGAGTTTGAATCTTTCAAATAAAAAAAAAAAGAAAAAACCAAGCTGTACAAAATCCATTTTATACAACTTAGTTACATGGAAACATGAAGAGGAAGAGAAAGTGAGCTTGCTTCCACTTTGCAGGTGGTTTTGATTTAGAAAACATGGCTCGAAATTCAGTGCCTGAAAGTAAAGGAAAGAGGTTTGGTTTTGCTTCTAGAATAAAAAGCGAAACTCCTCTTGAATGTTTCAAGTCTCATCAAAGTTTCCATTGAGTCCCTTATTCTACTTTGGCGTACCTAGATGTGCTCATACCGGCTGCTTAGTCCATCAGTACATATTGTGGGAAACTCATCTCCCTACGATGAGAATTAAGTGAGCTCCAGTTCCGACAGCATGAGTTAATCATCACTAGAAATATTGGCAAGAGCTGGGGATGTTTGTATTCCTTGGGGACAATTTAGCATCTCCGGATAAATATTCCAGTCCAACCTACTGCCTTCTCTGGGCCTTGCTTTCCCAAATTTCCTCCCATAAAGAGGATGGGCCAAAATTGTGGGTCTCTGGCAATTTATTTCAAAAAAGTTGGCCATGACCTGTTATCAGTATTCAGTAATGTGTTGCCATATAACATGCTTCTCATTGAAGAAATGTATAGCAGTATTATGAATGTTTTTTCCCTCAAAATTCAGCCAGATTACCTTTCAAAGAAAGTCTAATCGTTGATTGCCAAACTCCTGTGATCTCCATGTTGAGAACTTCTATCTCTTTGGTCTCTAGCTCATGGAAGTTCTCTCCTACCCTCCTACCAGACACGTTAAGTGCATGAAAGGAGAAAAAAATACTTTTTGCTTGTTCCCCCTCTTTAGAACAAGAAGATCTACTTGGACATCATTCACACATACATGGAAGTGCACGCAACTGTCTACGGCTCCAGCACTAAGAATATTCCCAGTTACGTAAAAAACCATGGTATCCTCAGTGGACGGGACCTGCAATTTCTTCTCCGGGAAACCAAAGTAAGTTTTCCATAGATTTGTAAACACTGACCAAGGATGCTATTTACAGGTTTGTTTCCATTGGCATTGAAAAGTGGGATCGGTGTTTTTTTTAAGGATGCAATAGCTCTTAGACTTTGACTGAGCAGTGGTTTGCTAGACCAGCTGACACTGAAAAGTTAGTGAATTGTGGAAAGAGGGGCTATAGGTTTGTTCATTGATTTAGTCAAAGGAAACATATTGGTACAATTAAATTTTTTTAATTAGGTGCATTGTAATTTTACATCATATTGGGGTACAGAGTGTCAGAAAAATACATGCACACAACTATTGATGCTCTCCCTGCCAGGTCCCCCTTATCCCTCTTACCCCCCTCACCCAACAAGTATTTGAGATTGGAATTGGTAATTTTGTATACATTCATAGCATTATTTCTACTATTGCATTTTTTATGACTTTGTCCACCCCCCTTTCCCTTCCCTAATCCCCCTGTCATTCCCCTGGAGTCTGCTCATCTATCTGATGTTGCCCTTATTTCCAAATATCTCTCTAGCTTCCACATATGAGAACATACATCTACTCATTCTTTGGGACTGGCTGTACTCACTTAGTATAGTATTCTCAAGTTCCATCCATTTTCCTGCAAAAGGTGTGATTTTGTTCTTCTTTATGACTAAGTAAAATTCCATTGTGTGTATATACCAAAGTTTTGTGATCCATTCATCCGTTGATGAATGTCTAGGTTGGTTCCATAATTTAGCTATTGTAAATTGTACTGCTATGAACATGGATATGTAAGTATGATTATAATCTGATCATATGGAAAAACAAAACACCCAGAATAGCCAAAGAAATTCTCAGCAATAAGAACCATGCCGAAGGCATCACAATACCTGACCTCAAATTGTACTACAAAGCGATAGTAATAAAAACAGTATGGTATTGGCACAATTTTTTTTTTTTTTGCAGTACTGGGGATTGAACCCAGGGGCATTCTACCTCTGAGCTACACCACAGCCCTATTTTTTATTCTTTTTTTGCAGTACTGGGGATTGAACGCAGGGGTGTTCTACCTCCGCGCTACACCCCCGGCCCTATTTTTTATACTTTATTTTGAAACCGGGTCTCACAAAGTTGCG
>PVJS01035421.1:0-21020 GCA_004027185.1 Glis glis | reverse complement strand
TATAGCACATGATGTACATACACAAACCTATAAGACTCAATCACTATCTGGAGCATGAAAGGGAGGGAAGGGGGAGGGAATAGGGTGGGATTGGAGGGAGGGCTAAATGTGCAATGTGTGCATGTATGATGTTCATACCCTGACATATATCAAAATGTATAATTACAATTTACAATGCACCAATAAATGAACATAAAAAATTTAAAAAAAGATATATTCTACATGACTGAGAGACCAATGCAATAAAAGAAGTAAAGAATTAGTAAATTGGATGATAACTTCTCAGCTTTCTAACACATAAAGGCTCTAGCAAGTATAATGGCAACACTTAGAGCCTACTATTTGCTATACATTTACTAACTCCTCTAATTCTCAAAACAATCTCAGGAAGTGGATTTTATTACTACCTCATTTAAAAAGATAAAATACCAGAGGCAATATAAATGTTATTTGCCCCCACCCCCAACCACTCAAATGGTAAATGACAGAGCTGAGCTTTAAACCTCGGAAGTACAGATCCAGGGTCATGGTCTCACATTATGCAAGACTGTGCTATATTGATTGTCTGTATAAAAATTTTCCCAGTAACATATACTGTGAGTCTGGACAATTGGGAGAATTTTTCTTCAGTTCTTTAGTTTTTATCTTGCTTTTTTATCTAAGCAGGAAGGCCAGGAGAATAATAGGATGAGTTCAGATGTATTCTTTTAAATCCTCAGAGGGAAAACTACTGCATCCTAGACTGGGAGTTTCAGATGAGCCCACAGTGTCAATTTGCCTCAGAGGGCTCACACAGGCCCCCAGAAATGTGCAAATGACTGTCACCTCACAGGAAGTTTCCCTCACAGTGAACAGCAATGCAGAAAGTTCTGCTAAGACCTTGTTAAAGAATACTGCCCAGACTACCATTTCTGATCTTAAGTTCCTTGTATAAAAGGGATACATTCTGGAACCATGGCAATTAATGGTCCTCCAATATCTGATGTCATTTTTAGGGTGAAGCACTTGGGGTTTGGAATCCAGAAGATTTAACCGGTTCTTATTTATAATATAGTGGTCATGAGTCTACACTCTGAAGCCAGATTGCATGAGTTGAAACTCCAGCCTCACTACTACTTACTGAGGACCTTGGGAAAATTTGATTCACTTTTTCTCTCATTTGTAAAATGGGTAATGTATTAGCATTACCTTGTAGCTTGTGATTAGGATTAAATCAGATAATATGTGCACAAAATTTTAAGTTGTACCTGGACTTTGATAAGTCCTAAATAAATAGCATGTGTTCTAGTACTAGGGGACCTTGAGCAATGGGCTTACCCATTTACACCTGAGCTTCCTCACCCATGTTATGGTCAGAATCATGGCTGCTGCCTTGGAGAGATAATACATAAAAAGTGCTTTGTACAGTACCTGGCAAAGAGCCAGTGCTTAGTGACTGTGCTGTCATTATCAGTTGTCATCCTCCTGTGTTTCCACTTTGCCCTTTGGGACATGAGTGCCCTGGTGTCTGTTCATATCTGTAGGTTCACAACCGCATGGCAGTAGTTATATGGTTTTTTGACTTGGATAAGAAATGGGCATTAGAAGGGATACAGTGAGATAAGGGTTAAATTGAGCCACTTGGGTTAGGGTTTGGAATAGACTGGAGCACATTCTGGAGCAGGTCTGATAATGGCACTTGCCATCCTGCCCCAGGGATTGAAAGCCCAGAGCTTGCTGTAAGCAGGATTAGAGTGGGGGTGATCCTGCAGCGAGACTGGCTGACACTACAGGTCTCAGGTGACTTTGCCTTCCGTGTTTCTAGGAATGCTTGGAAATCTTAGCTTTGGCAGGAGCATCTCATGGCTCTGTTTCAGATGTATCTTAAAAAGTAAATATAGGTGCCACTGCAAGGGGGTAAACACGAATGGGAAGGAAGCAAAGGAGCACCCTCTTGAAATCTACATATTCCATGTTGCCATCATAGTCAGATGGACACAACGGGGTAGGTAGACTTCTCTTTACATGGAAGCATTTTGCTCTAAGTACATGCAGGTAAATATGAACTTCAGTAAAAGCTCATATCTTCAAGCAAATGCATTAAACATGTTAATTTACTTAATCCTCATAATAACTATTTAAACCAGAGATTATGATACTCCTTTTGTAGATGAAGATGGGGAAATTCATGTTCAGAGAGACTGAGAATCAATTCCAAAACTTTAAATAAAAGATCTTTGGATCTGAAGCCTGATTTGTTCTATATAATAGTTTGTACATGTGGTGTGTGCGTGTGTTTGTGTGTGTGTGTGTGTGTGTGTGTGTGTGTGTGTGTGTGTGTGTGACATATGGGCAGCAGATAACAATCTCACTATACTTCATGAATGTAAGAAATATAACTCTTATTTTGTATATATCAACTATTATTTTGAGACTAGATTCTACACAGTGACAGAAGTATAATCTTAGTTGATTTTATACTCTTTCTCTTTTCTTTTCTTGGTACTGGGGATTACACACAGAGGCTTTCTACCTCTGAGCTACATTTCCAGTCCTTTTTATTTTGAAACAGGGTCTCACTAAGTTGCTGAGGGTCTTGCTAAGTTGCTGAGGCTGGCCTTGAATCTGTGATCTTCCTGTCTCAGACTCCCAAGTACTGGCATTATAGGAATGCATCACCATACTCAGTTATTTTATACTCATTTACTTGAGGTTGCATCTAAGTGTTAGGGGACTTGTTTAGGAATATAGTCAGGGAGGGACACTTCATCCTTAACATTATATATCCATGAATGTATTTATGTAAACATCCTTTGCTTTTATGGAGACCATATTATTTGTGATCTAAACCAGATTCTTTCCAGAAGAAAAATGCTGGAAATAACTGTTCCCAAACAACAAATAAAAAGCACGACTAGCTGAAGGCAAACCAGATATAGTCATTATGCATATTTCTTTCTGCTGGGTCTCTTCTGGCCTGGCAACTCTCACCAATACTTTTGTTCCTTGCTAGGGTCGCAGTGAAGGGCATATACAGGGCACGTATGATACCAAGGGCCATTTGATCATGCAAAGAACAACCTGGCTGCAGCTATGTGTAGGGAATGCCAACTCATTCCACTGGCCACATGGCAAATGTACCTTGCGTTTCCTGTGTGGGGCCTATACCAGGCTCTGGGAGTCTCTGAGAAGCTATCTATGTCTCTATTTCATCCCACATGAATCCTTTTGTTTGGTAGGGTCTTGTTACCTTCCCCAGATTGTCTATGGGGAAGGTCTCTTCTGTTCTCAGAGCCCACAAATCTACTGTGGGTTCACCAGTGCAGTACTAAAGGGACAAATGATGCGACAAAACTCAAACCCCACTGACTTTTTCTTGGTTGCCTCCTGCTCCATCTGAGCATTTGGTCAGCATCATTTTAGTCCTGCTATGATTTATGGTCCAGAAACTTTTCATCTCGTGACTCCACCATCTTCCAGCATTTCTTCTAGAGAAGAACAAAGGCTAGGGTATATAGAAACGAATACTCTAAGAAGTGTGCTTCTATACACTTCTATCCTCTAAAACTGAAAGGCAGCAGAGAAATTTCTGCAAGCAGGGATCAGGCAAAGAGGGAAAAGCTATATTTTTCTAAGCACTGGTGTTCTTGTCCCATGAGCCCCTACCTGTGTCAATCATTTTGTGGTTTTTCTCTTCTCTGCCCTTAGCTAATTTGGAGAGCAGCTGGGGTTAGGAGCACATACATTTCTTAACCTTCTGCTCTCAAATATTTTGTCTATATTAAGAGTGCTCTTTTTTCCTGAGAGGGTTATGCTTTTAAAAAAGCAAAGACAGAAACACATTCATTTTTTCTGTTGTTTTCCATTCTATCACAATGCCTTTCCTGAGATAGAGGTTGGGCCATTTGAATCATGTTCCTGTGCTTCATAGCAGTAGTGAAATAAAAAAAATATGTTGGGATTAATAGGAAAAAAATTGCCAATATTCTAAAAGCATTATCTCAAAATGTAAGTATGTAGCTAGATTTCAACACTGTGAACTGGCCCGTCTCCACAGGGCAAGTGGAAATGCAAGGCTCCCCACTTATGTGTCAAGAGATTCTAATCATATATTAAGAGTCTTGTGGGTAACTCACTTTACTCTGATATACTGGCAGAGACTCAAGAGGAGCTGGCCATAGACCAGGCATGATTGAACTTTGAAATCTGGGAATCTTTGAAATCTGGGCAAATCCCCTAGGTCAACCAACAAGGTTAGCAATTCAACTTCACTAATATAAATAACCCATTACACTGTTTCTATACAATGGCACCAATTAAAATTTCTAATACAGGGTAAGTCAACTTCTCATTGTAGACAAAAATGACTAGGAAAAGTTGGACTGAAATTTCTCAAGCATAGCACAATATAAGTTGATGATGCTCTGAGGGTAGCATCCCTTAGAAAGGTAGGTGCCAAGCCAGCTGTGGTGACACACAAGTGTAATCCCAGTACTTGGGAGGCTGACAGAGACATTGCAGGTTTGAGGCCAGCCTCAGCAACTTAGTGAGACCTTGTTTCAAAATTTAAAAAATGAAATAGTGCTGGAGGTGTAGCTCAGAGGTAGAATGCCCCTGGGTTTAATCCCAAGTATAAAAGAAAAGAAAAAGAAAGTAGGTGCCAAGTGGGAACTGATATTTCCCACTCGGAGACTTCAGGACCATAGAAAAGGAAAAAAGGGTAGTGATCCAGGTCAGAGGCTGAGGACACAGAACATTTCCTGATCCAAAGTTTTTGGGCTGGGCATGCACTCTGGATAGATACTGAGGTTTTAAACTGTAAGAATCTGCTTTAACCTTGAATCACATTGAATGACATTGAGATTCAGAAGAAAATAAACTCCCTCTGGATGCTCTGAATACCAAGGATTCTTCATCTTTTGATGAACTTCTGTGGAAACTGTAACCAAGTGTATTAGAAGCCACCAACACAGAGGATCTGGCTCCCACTCTCATATTCTAGGTTCAAACCTCTGTGACTGCCTGCAGCCTGTGTTCTCTACTGAAGAGTGTTTACTGTCCCAAGTCTTGTGCTCATCTGGTCTCCTGCCACTGCTAGGGAGACGCAGCTCTCCAGCATTCCTGAGCTGCCCCACGCAGGCAGAGCCATAGAGCACTGCATTGCTGGGCTTCTGCAGTCTGATCTCCAACACTGCAAATCTAAGCAGTTCACTCGGAGCCTCTCTCTGCCCTGAAATCTTATCACTATAAGACACTGCCACTCTAGTACCATAGCTATTGTTGGACCAAGGATAAAGCACATTCTTGTGGTTTAAACCTCAGCCTCTATGCAGAGTACATAGTGAACCTCCAAACTCTGGGCCAAGAAGTATTCTGTGCCTCCTACTGCCAACTCAAATCCACTGCCCTTTTGGCTTTCCTGCCATCCTGGAGTCTCTGAGCAGGGACCGTATTTTCATCTGGCACCTACCTTTCTAAGGGATGTTACCAGCTATCATTTGATTCTGAATATCCCCCCAAAGCCCATACTATATGTTGCTTGGGAGGCTGAAACAGGAAGATCAAAGGTTCACGGCCAGCCTCACCAATTTAGGCCCTCTGCAAATTAGTGAGACCCTATCAAAATATAAAAATAAAATAAGGCTGGGGTGTAGCTCAGACGTAGAATGTCCCTGTGCTCAGTCTCCAGTACCACACACACAAAATACTATATGTTGTTTATTTTTAATGTTCATACGAAACTAAGATAGGGTAATGCCATCCCATTTATTAATTCTTGTTTTAATTTCCTGAGCTTTGGTGGTCTTATTGAAGAAGTTCTTACCTGTGCCTATATGTTGGAGTATTGGACCTATGCCCTCCTCTTCAAAGTCTCTGGTCTAATTTTAAGATCGTTGATCCATCTTGAGTTGACTATTGTGCAGGGTGAGAGATAGGGATTTATTCCATTTTTCTACAAATGGATAACCAGGTTTCCCAACACCATTTGTTGAAAAGGCTGTCTTTTATTCAACATATATGTTTGCCACCTTTGTCAAATATCAATTGGCTGTAACTACGTGGATTTGTTTCTGTATCTTCTGTTCCACTGGTCTATGTGTCTGTTTTTGTACTAAAATCATGTTGGTTTTATTACTAGAGCTTTGTAGTAGAATTGTGATGCCTCCTGCATGCTTCTTATTACTGAGATTTGCTTTGGCTATTCTGGGTCCTTTGTTTCTCCATATGAAATTTAGGATTGATTTTTCTAGGTCTGTGAAGAATGACATTGGTATTTTGATAGAGATTGCATTGATTCTGTAGATAATTTTTGGTAGAATGGCCACTTTGATAATATTTATTGTGCCTACCCAAAAATATGGACGATCTTTCCATCTTCTAAGATCTTCTTCAATTTCTTTTTTTAGTGCTTTATAATTTTCATTGTAGAGGTCTTTTACCAACTTGGTTAGATTTATTCCTAGGTATTTTATTGTTTTTGAGGTTATTATGAATGAAATTTTTTCTGGATTTTTTCAGTAGATTCATGGTTAGCATATAGAAAAGCTACTGATTTTTTTAGATTCATTGCTCATCAAAGGAAACCATCAAGAGTCAAAAGAGAGAGCAAACAGAATGGGAGAAGATTTTTGCCAGCTATTCCTCTAAGAGAAGACTAACATCTAGAATATAGATAGTACTTAAAAGACTTAACACTAAAAAAAACACCAAATAACCCAATCAAGAAATGGACAATTGAACTAAAAAAACATTTCACAAAAGATATAAAACTGGCCAATATATACATAAAAATATTCAACATCATTAGCAATCAGGGAGATGCAAATCAAAATTACACTGAGATTCCCTCTAACCCCAATCAGAATGGCAATCATTAAGAAGACAAACAATAATAAATGCTGGTGAGGATGTGGGGAAATAAGAACTCTTCTACACTCTTGGTGGGATTGCAAATTAGTACAGCTGCTATGGAGATCAGTGTGGAGATTCCTCAGAAAATTGGAAATGGATCCACCATATGAATCAGCTAAACAACTCCTGGGTATCTTTCCAAAGGGACTGAAATCATATTACAGTAATACATGTATATCTATGTTTATAGCAACACAATTTACAATACTCAAATTATGGAACCAACCTAGGTGTCCATCAACAGATGAATGGATTACAAAATTATGGGATATGCACACATGGAATTCTACTCATAAATAAAGAAGAACAAAATTACATCATTTGAAGGAAAATAGATGGACCTGGAGAATCTCACTATGTTAAGTGAGATTAGCTAGTCACAGAAAGTGAAAGGTCAGATGTTTTCTCTCACATGTGGAAGCTAGGAAGTAATCAGAACTTCAGATAATGGTAGAGAAACTACAGTGGAGCCAGGGAGGTGGTCTAGGGGTAGGGAGGGAATGATCAATGAAGGAATCACTTGCATTGACATTATGTACATATGTGAGAATACCAGTGTCAATCTCAATACTCTGTATGGGGAAGCAGGGGAATAGGGAGGGAGCCTGGAGAAAGCCCACCAAGTGCTGTGTGCATGTATGTCACTATCACTATGAATTACATTATGGTGTGAGACTATAATGCACCAATAAAAGTATAAAAAACTAAGATGGGAAAAGTTGTGTTTGTGTGTGTGTGCGCATGTGTGCACAGGCACACACGCATGGGCATGGCACTGGGATTTGAACCTAGGGCCATTCTACCTCCAGGCTACACTCCCAGTCCTTATTATTTTTTATATTGAAACAGCGTCTTGCTACGTTTCTGAGGCCTTGCTAAATTGCTAAGGCTGGCCTGGCACCTGAGATCCTCCTGTCTCAGCCTCCCAGGTACTGGGATTACAGGCCTGAGCCACCATAATAAATTTATAATAAGTTTATAATAAGTTTTCCCATGGGAAAAATAACATCAAAATCTGTCTGTATTTTTCCACCAGTATATATTTGTGGACCTTTGACAACACTGGGGTCATTTGACTTCAATGGAGAGTTCAGAGCTAGCACTAACAAGAAAAAAAAATGGTTTTATTTTTGTATTTCATTTTGAAAGTGTTCTTGTCCAGAATAAAAGGGTGTGTCATTATATTTGGGATTATTATTTGAGAATGTATTCTTTCTCCTCATAGAAGCACTAGACACATGAGTCGTGTGTCTTAGGTTTACAGGCATGGTTCTTACGAGTGTTGCAAGGCTGATATTTTCAAACTGGACAATCAGATATGCTCCACTTGCCTCTTGCAAAAACACTAATCAGAGACCTGTGAAAGCAAATTTCTATGTTGAAATTCTGAACACATATTTAACTAATTTGCCAGAGAGAGTTTATGAATCAAAGTTCAGAGGCTCATCAGTAAATGCTGATTTGACTGCTTGTCTCAGCACTGACTGTTGGAATGAGGTTCTCTCACCTCTGCAGGAAAGAGCATACTCTTGGGAGCAGCTCCTCTTACACCAGGGATTAAGATGTAATCCTTTAATACCAGTCTTGGAATCAAAAATTCCTCCCCCTCCCCACACTTCCCACTCTCACTCCCAACCCTCATATTTTGGCTAGGGCTTGGGAGTAAGGCTTCAAACCTTAATCCCAAGGTTTGTGAAAACTTGATAGGTAAAAACTGGGAAAACAAAAGCAATTCTTTCTATAGAGAGATTCTTATAAAACGGTAGATATATTGATTTAATCTTTGGAGCAAACTATTCTTATTTGATTCTTTTGGAAATACCTCTATATTGCCCCTTTAATTTTACATATACTGAAAATACTCATTTACTGTTCTGAGGAAAATGATAGAGATCTGAGTGGCTGTCATTAGACAGAACGACTGAGAGTTCTGTTTAATAATTCAAGATATTGTATGTGTTGAGTTTGAGTACCAAATATGTTGCTTCTTGTGTGGTGAGATTATATTTTCCCCTCTGGATGGATTTAGATTCTTCTTTGCTTACAAAGTAGAACAGTTTGAACTTGTGGCAATGTATTCTGGTTGAGCAGTAGCACGTAGGAGATGTAGAAGATGATGAGCTAAGATGAAGGGAACAGCAGGAAGGGTGAGACCTTGCCATTAGCAAAGGGATATAAAAGGAACTAAGCTCTTCTTTGTGTACTTTTGCTTAGATCATTTTGCTGATGTCATAGTTAGTATATTAATAGTAAAAAAATTTATAAAGTCTTGATTTTGCCATTAATCAAGTTAGGTTATCTTGCCTTCTTGCAAACTGTAACATTTTTAGTTTCTCTCAAATATATGAATACTTTGATTATTAACCCCTTTTTCTAAGTAACATTTTCTCAGTCTTGGGACTATTTTATTTTATAATCAGCAATTCTTTACTGTGGGAAGCTATCCTATGCATTGTAAGGTATCCAATGGCACCCCTGGCCTCTGCCTCCTGGGTGACAGTAGCCATCCTGTTCTCAGTTGTGACAACCATATATGTCTCCACACATTGCCTGGAGGAAAAATTGGTTCTGAGAGAAGCACCTCTCTACAGCCACCATTCCATTCCTTCAAAGCCTTCTAAATTATTATGGGACAGAGCAGTCTTACTATAACTGGCATCAAATCTAATGCTACATGTGTACACTTTAATCATGTGAGCACTGAATTCTGTTAGCAATTTCTGTATCTGTCCCCTTGCTCCATTAAGCTAAGTAACAAATGGTACGGATATAATAAACAAGCACAGTTGCTTATAACGATGTATGTTGTGAGTTGGCTGTGTGCCAGGTGTCTTCTAAATACCAAAAGGTAGTAGCAGTAGTCATTATGTGGGCTATTGTCTTCTCAAAGCTAAAGGAAAAGTGGAAGTGAAAGCCATCCATGTATGGCTTTTAATGTTTTTGCCAGGATATGGAATACTTGAGATCTATGATAAGGCAAGTTAGATGATCAAGACTGAAGTCAATTGAAAAGAAAGTTTATTCCCATAAGAGACACTAGAAGTCAAGACAATGAATAATTGGGACAATGCCACATGCTACAATGAATGGAATGATTCTTCCGGGTTATAGGAAAAGTCTTCATCTTTCCAGGCAGAAAATACAATTTCCCTTTTAGGATGTAGATATTCTCCCTACCAATTTATCATTCTGAAAAAAGGGTAGCTCTGAGCAGAAATGAAGACTGGGGTTGCAGGACTTAAACTGAGAGAGGGAGAAAACTCTTATATGGGCACCATAATGCGTGGGATCAGACTCTGAGGCATATTACTTTAATGTGCATAAACTGCCCTTAATCAGGAAATAGTGAGAGTTTCTTGGAAAGGGAATCCACCAGTAAATCTGACCTGGATACCCTGACATTGGTCTCATCAGATAGCAGCTATAAGTAACTTTCTGTGTCATGATACATTCCCCACGCCTTTGGGTCCAACTCTAAAATGTTATAGTCTATTCTGTGATTGTGTTGATTCAAGGTGGAGAATGGCAAACTTTTTCTATAAAAGACAAGGTAGTGAATATTTTAATCTTTATGGGTCATATGGTCTCTGACTCAAATATTCACCTTTGCCATTATGGCATAAAAACAACCATAGAAGATGTAGAAATAAATATGTGTGCTCATGTTCCAATAAAACCTTATAAAAATAGGTTAAGGGGCTGGAGGGCTGGAGGACTGCAAACCATCACCTCCTGATTTTAGAATATGTTTGTTCTGTGCTTATGTTGGAGGGATTAAGGGACACTTGACACAGTCTATTTCCCAAGATCAGCAGGACCAGAGGAGGTGGTTATGGGAGAATGCATATGGGTCAGTCTAGGGAGGCCACAGAAGGTCAAATGAAGCACCCAACCTCTGAGGACCCCCAGAGATACTGAGAGAGGTGGAATCAGATCTTGACACAGATATATCATTTAAATTTAAGGAATTCACTCTCTTTCTGGTGCAGGTGGCATGCCATAATCCTTTCATCCATGCGGTTCCACAAAATCTAAAATGTATTCCTGCAAAGCCTTTACATTCCGCATGTTTGATGATCTGATTGGTGTATTTCATCTAAACTTATCAACAGTCTAACACTGATCCATGCAATTATTCACACTGTTCAGTTAATAAATTGATCCACAACTATTTACATTGCTGCTCTCATGTGGCTCCCAAGGCACTGTAGGATGGCTCAAGGCAGAAGCCCCAGATTTGACTGAGCCTTGTGGGGGTGAGGGAAAGGAAGCCTTGGGTTGGTGGATACTTGATTTCAAGATTCCCCATGAGTTAGCAAGTCCATAACTACCAATGTTATCAGGAAAGGGCCTCTTACCTCTTCCGGTCACGCTCTAGGTGGCCAGAGCTTCAAGGGGCCGGACCTCACTGTCTCCTACAGAGACACAGTGGGGCAGCAGTGGTTGACTTTGCTCTTATCCTTTTCTCACTTTACTGAGGTCCTGCCTGTTAATATTCCACTTTCTCTTGGGCTGGCAACTTGACCTTTGCCCCAGAGACTGCAGTCACCTCTCCTTAGTCTAAGAGTCACTGACTGGGTCCTGACATTTTGCTGCTGGACTTCCCTGAGTCTAATGCTTTCAACTGACTAGTGAATGACCTTTTGGAGCACAACTAATTCCCAGGAAGGACTACTTATCCCTAGACAATAACCTCTCTTTTTTATGCTGTTGTGTAGGAAAAGGATCATTATGATGAAGGGTTGTGTTTGAGAGGTTTCTATTCCTGCTTTCCTCCAAAGTAAAATAATTTAAAATGATTGAACTGTAGAATTACATTTTTTTGAGATAGAAAGGCTCTTAAAGACTTCAAGTTCATTTTTTAGAGATGAACTAATGGCAATAATGATTTCAGAGTTTAAAAAATAATTAAACTAAAAGGATATAATAATTTTGTTTGTTATGGGCTTCACAGCCCTTGAAAATTTTCATTGCAGGACCAGATAATCCATTAAAATATCATCAGGATTTTAGAGGTCATAAAACACACTAGAAAAATCCAATAAATGCTCAATGAAGAGTTTATAATTGGTAGTAGGGTACATTATGATTTTAGGCTTTTAATATTATTTTACAAACCATGAAGATAAAACAGGACAAGACCATGCAACTTTGATTTTAATTGAAGTACATTACTTTAATTACAGTAGCCTCCAAAATTCTATGCATGCTGATAACGGGAAATAAACTCTCCAAGAATTGAAAATTCTAAACTTTATAATTTAGTATTTTATACATTTAAATCACAGTTTTATAAAATTAGAATATGTACTCTGCTGATTTTTACCATCTATCTATTGTTAGACTCAAAAAAGCAAATTTGAAGTTAGATGTTCTCCAGAATTTTTATGTAAAGACAGACTACTACAAAAAACCCCACAATTCAAGTTCTTCTAAATAGTTTATGCTAAGCAATAGAAGACTCTTTATAAACATATTAGAATAATATTGAAATGAGATCATTTTTATCTCCTGGCTTACTCTTCTCTTCATTTCCCCTTCTGTGATATACAGAATAATGGCTCCAAAAGATGTCCACCTACTAATCCTAGGAACTTGTGAATATGTTACCTAACATGGCAACCTAGTCTTTGCAGATAGGATTCAATTAAGAACTTTAGATGGATTGTTTTACCTGGATTATCCAAGAAGGAATAATCTAGTCACATGGGTTCTTAAAAAGCTCATAAACTCAGAACCCAGATCAAAAAGGGCTGGCATATAGATTAGAGGTAGAATTCCTCTGGACTCAATTTCCAGTACAAAAAAAAAAAAAAGATGTAACTATAGAAGTATGGAAGAATAGTCAAGCAGGTGTAACATTGGCAACGTTAAATATGGAGGAAAAAGGCAATAGACCAAGAAAATTGGACAGTCTTTTGAAGCCAGGGAAGGCAAGGAAATAGATTTTTCTCTACACCCTCTTAAAAGAAATGCAATCCTACTGACACCTTGATTTTAAGACACCGTTTGCAGTAGTTTGAAAAGCAAAACGAAACTAACCAACAGACCATGGTATTTTTCTTTTCTTTTCTTTTTTTTCTTTTCTTTTTTCTTTTCTTTTCTTTCTTTTCTTTTCTTTTTTTCTTTTCTTCTCTCTTCTCTTCTCTTCTCTTCTCTTCTCTTTTCTTTTCTTTTCTTTTCTTTTTGTACTGGAGATTGAACTCAGAGGCATTCTACCTCTAAACTATGGCCTCACCCTTTTTATTTTTATTTGATACAAGGTCTCCCTAAGTTGCTGCAGTTGGTCTTAAACCTTCGATCCTCCTGTCTCAGCCTCCCAAGTACTGGGATTACAGGCATGCACCACCATGCTCAGCCAATTTCTTATATTTTAATAGGAACATAGTTTGTACCATATAATATCAGCCAAATCCTATAACTTGCATATTTCTCAATCTTAAGTAAGTCTGCCATAAATGTTTTTAAATTTAAAAATCACTTGACCGATTTCAACTTATCTTCAAAAATTGCATTTGTTCATTTGGAACTCAGTAAATTCTATTCATTTAGTTTATATTCTGCCCCTCCCCCCACACCTTTTTCTGTTTTCTGCGTCAACAACCAGGAGAACAAATAATGGAAAAATTACATTGTAATGGATACTAAAAAATTATCTTTTATTCCCCTTAATGCTAATTTATTCAAGCATACAATGTTTGACAATATCCTAATAGCTAAATAAAAACTAGGGCCTTTCAAAAAACAAAAACAAATAAACATTGTATTCCCATGTACACAGTCTCCTAAAATTGTCTTGGCTTCATCCACTGAAACAGCATAGTCACTCAAACAAAAAACATTAGTAACATAGACTACTGAGTCTTCAGAGATTTGCAAACAAAATAAAATCTCAGTAATTTCTCAAAGAAAAAGGAATTTATTTTAAAAAAGGAATTATAATTTCTCCTTAAGTAATATGTCAAATATATAAATTTAGATTCTCAAAAGTAATCCACCATGACCTTAATTGCTTCTGGATTTAAAGTCAGTATCTCTGGAGTCAGTTAAGGTTTTAAAACCTTGTTTTTATTTAACTGAAGCATAATTCATATATAATAGAAAACTTATCTTAAGGGTTTATATCTGTGAGTTTTAAAACTGTACTTGTGATGTGTTTACTAACCATGCACTGAACCTTCCATGGACCCCAGAAAGGCCTCTGTCCCTTTTCCAGCCCATCCCCATGACCTGGAGGCTAGTGCTTTCTGATTTCTATTACTGTAGATTTCCTGTCTATTTTTGGCCTACATGCGAATTAAATCATACAGTATGATCTCCTTTGAGTCTTGTTCACCTAACACGACTGTAGTAGTCAGGGTTTGTATTAGTCAGCATTTTCACAGCTGTAATCTAAAAGACTTGACCATGCAACTTAGAGGAAGAAAGGTTTATTAGCTCACAGTTTCAGGGTTCAGTCCAGGTGAGGTCAGGGACTGTGGATCTCAGGGCATGGCAGGGGGAAGTGGAGAAAGGGAGAGCACAAGGCTTTGCTGTCACATCATGGAGGCTGGAAGCAAGAGAGTGAGCAAGGGGAAGAGGAACCATATATAACCCCCAAGGCCATAGCCCCAGGGACCCACCTTCTCCAGCTACACCCTACTGGCCTAGGCCACCACCCAGATCTATTACAATGTATTTATCCACTGCTGAGATTACAATCAACCCCATTTCCAACATTGCCATTCTGTTTCCATGAGGTCTGGGGGACATGCCAAATCCAAACAATTACAGGGTTCTTCAGAGAAACAGGAATATATATATATACACACACACATATATATATATATACACACACACACACACCTACATAATACATATATAGCATATATATGTGTATATATATGTATAGCATATATATAATCTATCATCTATCTATCTGCATATATATATATATATACATATATATATATATATATGCTATACCTAGAATCTGAAGGCCCCCAAACTAGGAGATTCAAAGTCTGAGGTAAAAGGTGGATGTCCCAGGTCAAGAAGGGAAAGCACAAATTTGCCATTCCTCTACTCCTTTGTTCTGTTCTGGACACAGTGCTTTGGATGATGCTCTCCCACATGCTCCTAGGTGTTTGATATTTTCTGATGATGTTTTTTTCTTAATTTTATTTTATACTTAATGTACATAAGATAATTTATGGATAAATCATTCTAGAATATAAACCAAAATAAATAACCTATTTTTTAAAAAAAAAATTTGTATATGATCGCTGCACCTGAGATCAACTCTGTGTCTGCTCCATTTAAGTGTTCCTGCTCTTTATCACATTTTTTACACTTTTTCGTTATATGCTGGACATTATGTATAAAATAGAGACTGAAATAGTGATACCTAGAAAAGTTTATGCTTCTTTTTATTCGGGGTATTTATGTAGGAAGCTAAATTTTTAATGTAAAATGCATGTTTTTGGCTAAGGCTTTGATGCAGCTCCAGTTAGTTTTGGTTTACAACTGGTTTCAAACTTTGGGAGGGAAGACTTTTCCTTAATCAGGTATTGAGATCTAAGCTTGCCAAGACTTCAGCAATTTCCTTATGCTTTATATTTTTTGGTGCCAATTTGATGAATGTTGTGAGATTCTCTGTCTCTGTCTCTCTTCTTTAAAGTCAATCAGCTTTTGAGTCATGGTAGTATTCTTGTTCTCCCGTTCTACCCCTGGGTTTCCCAACAGTAGATCATTTTCCATCCTATCAATAGCTTTCCAGTTTTCTCAGAGCTTCTATAGTGCTCTCCCTGCAGCCTGCAGTGCCTCAGGAATCTCTCTCAGCAATCCTGCCCTATGCCATCAGTCTTCAGCAAACCCTTGCCGCACTTGTGGGGAATGGGTTTCTCTCAGCTCTCTGGGACTTTGTGGCATTACAATGACTCCTGTACTCACTGAAGACTCAGGAAGAAGAGTTAGTTGGGTGGGTGTTAACTGAAAGTGGCTAAGACTCCTTAAGATTTCAATACCCCAATATAGCTACATGTGGCCATTGAAAGTTGGTGAACATTTAGCTGGCTTCTCCTTTGCAGTTCAGATGGTCTTGATGAAAGTAACCACTAGTATCTTCTCTCCCGGTAGAGCTCATCATTTTCTGGAATTTAACTTATTGAAGGTTCTTTATGACCTCAGTTAACTGATGGGTTTAAAAAGATAAAAGTATAATATTGCAGTTTATCTGGTTTATTCTCATTACTAAAATGAGAGCAACAGTCTTCCTAACCGGAATTGAAAGTAAAACATTGATATGACACGTTTAAGTAATTGGTAGATTTAGAAATGTATTGAGTTCTTTGGCAGCATGCAGTTGTTACTATGGTTGAAAGTAACTTTGATCTTATACTAATCTTTTGATTTATCTGACACTGATTTATGGTAATGATATGATTATCTAAATGGGAAAAGACTAATTTGAGGGAACCTAACATAAACTTTCACTTTTAGTCAGGGGCAAAAATGCTTGGTATTTCATAGGTTTAAGTAAGAGAAATGCTGAGGTGCTTTTTTATTTTTTTTAAATTTTGTCCAAGATATAAAGTCAACCTCCTCTGTCTATAAAACCAACTTCCTCTGTTCAAGCTCATCAAATTATCTAGGTTATATTCATTTTTTTACTTTAAAAGTGGCTGTTTATTTTAAATTAAAAATTTAAAACCAAATGCTAAAAATGTTTAAACTGTGATTAAACCAGAACTTTAAAAAAATACAATGAGGTCAAGCATGGTGGCACATACCTATAATCCTAGTACTTGGGAGGCTGAGACAGGAGCATTGCAGGTTTGAGGCCAGCGTGTGATAATTTAGTGAGATCCTGTTTCAAAATAAAATAGGGTTGGGTATGTAGCTCAGAGGTAGAATGCCCCTGGGTTCAATCCCAAATACCACACACACACACAAAAAATTACTAATGATAATGCAAGTAGAAACCTAATGTTCTCATAACTGACATTGTTAGGGGAAAGTAATCCATATGTGTAAAGTTTGGAAATTTTGAGAAATACTTTGAGCAAAAGAAATTATGATAACTGAGATCATCCAGTCTCAGAAAGTCAAGGGTCCTATGCTTTCTCTCATATGTGGAAACTAGAGAGAAAATAGGAAATATAAGAGACTTTAAATAATGTGAAGAAAGACCAATACAATAGTAGGAGGGGATTGGGGGAGAGAAATGGGGAGGGGAAAAGGAGGACTGAGAAAAGAAACAGTTAAATTAATACTATGGCAATATATACCAATCTCACTAATATGTATGGGGAGGGAGGTAAGGGGAGCTGTGTGGGATGCAGAAGGAAATACACCAAGCACTGTGCCTGTGTATTACATTAAACTTCACTATGAAGTATAATTTCAGTACACCAATAAAATTATATATAAAATAAATATATTATAAAATTGTGTTTAGAGTAATAGAAGTTGAGTCTAAATTATTCTTGCCATAGTTTATTTCCTTAATACTGTTCCATTGGGGGAAAACAGATTGAACATGGACAGTCTTGCACCTGAGAGGTGGCAGAGCTGAAGAGGGCTCAGAGTGTGCACAAAAGGAACAGACCAGGGAGGCAGAAGATGCATCTACAGCTTCTTTGACTACACTCCCAGCCTGTGCCCTAGAGAGAGTTGTGTGTTCGTTCTTATCTTTGACCTGTGTGAATATTGGAGTCTATGGAATTTGCACTCTAAGAAATGTAAAAGGAAGCTCTTCACATGGTAGAAATACTATCTCACATGGAAACCTGGGTCTTTACAAATAAATGAAGAGTACTAGGAATGGTATAAGTGAATATAAATAAAAATACTTTTTGTATTAAAAGTGCCCTCAAACATGGCCCTCGGCCTCATAAATATTGATATTTTGAGCTAGATAATTATTTTATTTTCTAGTAGACATTCCTGTGTCTTGTTGGATGCTTAGCAGCATCCCTAGCCTCTAGGGAACAAAGGTTAACATGTACTTCCCTGTTGTTAGGACAAAAATTATCTCCTGATATTGCTAAATAGCACTGGGGTAGAAGGAATTCCCCCAACTGAGAATCACTGTGTTACTTTTAATTTATTTTTAATATACTTACATGCTTTTAGTGGTGCATTGTAGTCTCACATCATAATGTACATCAGAGTAATTAGTACACACATGCACATAGTACTTGATGAGCTTCCTTCTAGCTACCTACCCATTCCTTCTCCTTCCCCAAACATGATACTGAAATTGGCATTGATAATTTCACATATGTACATAATGACTTGGAAGATTTTTATTTCTTTGTGAATTCTTTAAGATGTCTTTGCTGGATATAGTAGTCTTGGTAGGAAGTTGTTTTCTTTCAGAGTTTGGAATACATCATACCAGACCCTTCTGGCTTTGATTAATGATTTAGATTGAAAAGTCTGAAGTGAATCTTATTGTTGTTGCCTCTGAATGTCATCTGTCATTTTGTTCTCAATGCATTTAAGGTTCTCTCCTTGATCTCTATGTTAGTCATTTTGATTATTATGTGACATGGAGAAGTCCTTTGATCTAGTCTTACTGGGGTTCTCACTGTACATGGATGTCCATCTTGTTTTCCATATTAGGTAAATTCTCTGATATTATTTCTCTGAAGAGATTTCTAAAGTCCTTAGTTTGTGCTTCTAGACTTTCCTCAATGCCTATTATCCATTGGTCTTGTTGTTTTATATTATTCCAGATTTCTTGAATATCCTGGTCATGTTGTATTTCCTTCTCTATCTTGTTGACTGTGTGGTCAATTTTGAAAGAAATATCTTCCAAAAGTAAGGCCCTATTTTCCATATGGTCTCATCTACCCATGATGGTTTGTATTGAGAAATTTATTTAGCTTATTGTCTTCTTCATTTCTCTGAGGGAATCTTTTGGATTCTTATTTAGGGCCTCGATTTCTTTATTGATTTGTTCTATCATACCTGTACACCCTCTGGTTTCCTTTCTAATGTCTAGGATCATATTGAAAACCAAAATTCTGAATTCTTCTGTCATTTTCTGCTGCTCTGTATTGGTGATTTCCATTGTTTTGGAGTTGTAGGAGTTTTTGTTTCCTTGTTTGTCTTTGTTATGCTTTCAGAATTTGTAGGTTTATATCTTTATTGTGTTGGCATCCTCTTCCTCTTTGTGTGCAAGTACTATGTCTATTGGTTATCCCTTTATAATAACTACTGTGCTGGGGTTATATATTTCCCTCAACTCAATAAATCTGTCTCATAGAATCAGAATTTTGAGTTAGTACCCCAGAACCTCTTTAATGGGACATAGAAACTGCCAGGTGAGAGATTGTAGCATTCCCAGCTTGTGGCATGCTGTCAGAGTTAGATTGCTGTAGGGACACCTCCACTGCTCTGCCAGCTGTGATCACGTGAAACCCTGCTTGCCCATTGGCCTCCCTCCTTTTAGGGCCAGGGGAGAGATTGTACCTTTCCAAGCCTGGGGTATGAGTAGCTTAGTTATTTAGCTCCAAGGACACCACTGCTGCTCTAGCAGCTGTGATCACTTGAAATCTTTCTGGCCAATCCTTTTAGTACTTATTGCACCCAAAGTCCGCTGGGTGAGAAATTGTTGCCTTCTGAGTCTGTGGCAGGGTTGGCTGAGATATTTTGCCCCAAAGACACCATGCTGACAGTTCAGCAGTGATCGCTGGAGATCCCGTTTGGATGGAGACAACTGCTGACTAGTTCCTGCCTGAGTGTCAATACAGACTGTCTATAATTTGTATTTCTGCTATGTCCGACTATAGCCCTCACCCTCACCTCCACAGGGATGGTTTGCAAACTCTTCATTGCCATGCAAGTACCTGCAGCCATGCAGGCTCCTGCTGGGATGGTTTGTAAACTCAGTCTTATTGAGACCAGTTGTAGTCATCTGGGTTCTGGCAGGAAGGGTCTATAGATTCTCAGTTCTGACTAGTCCAGCTGCAGCCATAGGAGTTCGCTGAGTCATTTGGCTGGGCATTCTGGAGATTCACAGTAGTCCTGGTGAGGCTGGTCGTAGCCATTCAGGTCCCTGCAAGAAGGGTCTATAGTTCCTTGGTCCCAATGAGTTCAGCTGAATCTGCAGGAGTTTGCTGGGTAATCTGGTAGGTGGTTTGGATATTCACAGTCTGGAGGTATTCAAAGGTGGAGAGAAAAATGTGATTGCTTTTTTGTGTTTTTTTTCTTGCCAAGAAACTGTCTTCCCATTGGTCGAGTTCTGAGTCTTGGAGCAACTGAAACACACTGCTTTCTTCTATTCTACCATCTTTGAATCTCCTAGGTTCTATGAGATAGAATGAAGTGTTGCCTGGATCTAGACTTGTCTATAAAGGCTAAGTAAGATATTTAAACTAAGTTTGTTGTAATTTTGTCTTTTGATGCACTGTCTGTTGGGTAACTTGGTCATGCTCCTTGATCTTTCTATGCCTCAGTTTTCAAATTTATCATATGAAGAAAGTAACAATATTTATCTCGCATAGTTATTTTTAATATTTGTTTAATACATGAAAATCAGCAGTGTATGGCACACAGTAAATATTTAAGGAATGCTAGATATTATTATTTCATAATATTTATTGAGCACTTTCAAATGGCCAAGTTGTATGCTAAGTAATTTACAAGCATATTCTCACTTAAGAATCACACAAATCTTGTGAGATCTGTGTTATCATGCCTACTCTGCTATGGAGAAAGCCGAAGCTCAGAGAATTAGGTTGTGCAATGTATAAATGGAGCCAGGAGTCAGGTCTTTTTGATTCTAGAGCCATATTCTTAACCACTACCTTGATTCCAATAGCATTGCCCATGAATCATGTTTCAAAATTCACCTGCAGGGATTTTGGAATGTTGGAATGTGGCAGGGATTTAATTTCTCAACAGAGAAATTGCTTAGGAATCTGGAAGGTCTTGAATCTGCCATCAAGTACCCATTATGCTCGGGAATAAATATGATTTTCTCATTTTGTCAAAGGCTATAGCTGGGCGTGGTGGCACACACTTGTAATTCCAGTACTTTGGGAGGCAGAGACTGGAGGTTCTGGGTTCGCGGCCAGCCTCAGCTCTTTCTCTCTCCCTCTCTCTCTCTTTCTCTCTCTCTCTCTCTCTCTCTCTCTCTC
>PVJS01035420.1:0-20000 GCA_004027185.1 Glis glis | reverse complement strand
TACTGGGGATTGAAGTCAGGGTGTTTTACTTCTGAGTTATATGTCCAGCCAGCTCAGCCTTATTTTATTATTTTATTTTGAAATTGAGTCTTTCTAAGTTGCTGAGGGCCTCACTAAGTTGTTTAAGCCAGCCTAAAATCTGCAATCCTTCTGTCTCAGTCTCCCAAGTACTGGGATTACAGTTGTGTGCCACCACGGCCAGATTTTTTTCTTTTTTTTTTGTAATTGCTGAGGTTTTTGGCCTAGAATGTGATCTATTTTGGAGAAGGTTCCATGAGCAGCTAAGAAGAACTGTTGCTGAATGAAATATTCTATATATGGCTGTTAGGTCCATTTGATTTGTTGAATTATACGTAGAAAGATGAATATAAAAGTATGACATATAATTTATATTTCCCCAAATTTAAGTCATTTTCACCTAGTATCCTTTTATTTATTTTCAGCAATATTAGGTAAATGTCAAGGGGATTACATCAGTATATAGAAATGTAATGGTGTGCCTTCTGTTAAGTTTACTGATTTTTTTCTTGGAAGTTAGAGAAGCTCAAGGCCCGGAAAACTTTTATTTCCATAACTATTGGTTAAGTCATTCTAATTAATAGATGAAGGATCCATAATGTTGTAATGAATTATTTATTTCAGGAAAGGAAGGAACTCAACAATCGACCAGAATCACTACTAGAAAGACAAGTCGAAGTTTTTCCATTTGGTTTGAGATATGTTTCCTTTTATAGTCCCCAAACTACATGTAATTTGCTTCATTCCATTGGAACATTTTGTAATTTGCTCTTAACTCACAGATTCAGATGTCTGAAAGAAAGTGGTGGTTAAAACGAAATGACAGTTAAGATAGGAGGAATAAAGAATAATGAAAAGAATGGACAAAATCAGGGTAAGAAAAAGAAAACAAGTGAACACATTAAAGGAAGGGCCAAAATGATCAAGGACTAAGGAAAAGTAAATCAATCATTATAGTAAGAGAGCAGATAAACAGTAAGAACAAATAAAAAACTATATTATTTAGATTTTATTATCTACTTCAAATAGAGCATCAGTTTCATTTCATATGAGTGAATTTCATATCCTAAATCTTCTAAGATAACTATTTCACTGAAACAGTGAAAATATATTCTAAAATGTTTCCAAAATATAATTATCAGCTGGAAATATGAAATAAATATTCTTAGGATATAAAGTTAAAATCATAACCATGAGACAAAAATATTTGGAACTCTCCCATAAATAACTAGTAAATTTTTATCAGACTTCCAGCAAATTTACAACAAAACTGGAGAGTGCTGTAAAAATTCCAGATATGACCCTCCATTTCAACAACAACAACAATCTCATTAACATCCCTCCACCCCCATAAGGAACAGTCTGCCTACTATACACAAATACTTCTAATCAAGAGTAAGACATTATGAGGAGAATATGGGATGTGGGAGGGACTGGAAAGGAGAATGCAATATACAAAGAAAGTAATACAATTTAATAAGTGGTATTTTATTATTAATATCCCATAGATCAATGGTTCTTGTTATTTTTTCCTTTTTCAGTAGTGAAACAGTAGAATCTTGTTATGGATTTTCATGAGTTATGATTCTCAATCTGAGGAGACTGCTACTCATATGGAGGAATGATTTATTTATTTATTTTAATACTGAGGGATTGAACCCAGGGGCATTCTATCTTTCAGCTATAACTCAAGTAATTTTTATTTTTTATTTTGAAAGAGGGTCTTACTAAATTGCTGAAGGTCTTGCTAAATTGCTAAGGCTGATCTCAAACTTGTGATCTCAGCCTCCTAACTACTGGGATTACAGGCTTGAGCCACCATACCTGGCTGGAGAAATGAATTTTTGTAGTCTTAATAATTACATTTGTGGGTTATACCATAAGATTAACATCTACTTATAATCGTTTTATTTCTTCCCTCTCTCTATTTTCACTCTTAGGAGGCCAAAAATATTCTACTTTAGAATGACAAAAAGGCAATTTATTAGCATGTAAAACTAGAGGGAAGTATCAATTGTTTGATTTATTTGAAAGTTATAAAAAAGGAAAGCATAATGATTATAGTCATAAATTCTTATGAGGGTCATTATGTGATCTTATTATTTAACATGATAGCAACTCATCTTTATTAAGAGATATACATACATAGTCACTATTGCATGCTTACATACTAGAAATATATAAGTATGGAAAATATTTAAATTTGATATTTGTATATAGATATAATGAGAAATATGAAGGAAAAAGTACTTAACTTGAAAATTAAATTATTTGACTATTTTTTATTAAATTTTATTAATTCACTCAAATGTAAACAGCAAAAAATAATCAAAAGTATAATAGCTGTTATAATAGCATTCACATTACATGGGGAACCATGGGCAAGATGGTGACACTAATACAAGATATTTATCTTCTCTAATAGCATTATTATTTTTCTTTCCCTTTTCCTTTCTCTCTCCTAAGCTAATAAACTATGATTTCATTTAGTATGAAATTTTATTTCCAATTTAAATGTTATTTGTTCCATATAGATGGTCTAAGAATTTAGGGATTAACATTAAACATGTCTAGTTAAATTTATAGTATAAATGGCTTGTGTTTGTATGAATTTGATTTGCAAATTATCTAACTGATAGACAATAGATCTTTTTTTAAAATCAAGCATATACTCTGACTGGTGATTTACATTATAAAAGCACAGAAGTTGAAATCCAGAATGAAAACTTTATTATTAGTCACTTCACTTTTAAGCAGAACTTCAAAAAATTCCCTCTAGGAAGATAACTAAACTATCTGCTCTGATTACTTAAATACTTAGAGCTCATGTTAAATCTCAGTACTAGATTCTGCCTCCCGGGAATTCTGATCTTAGGGGAATGAGGGTTTCTCCAATTTTGTTTTCATTGTATTCCCCAAATCCAAGAAGTTCTAATATAATTATAGATTTGGGAACTCAAGCAAATGTGAGCTAATCACAATTGGCACTTCTGTTCCATTTTTAGAATCTATGAAACTATTTTACCTTGCTGACAGGGTAAAGCACCATTCTGGTTTCTTTGTTTCTAAGCCACAGAAACTAATACTTGTTAATATTTAGGAGACTAAAACAGGATCGCAGTTTCAAGGCCAGCAAAGTAACTTAGCAAGCCACTGTTTCAAAGTAAAATAAAAAATAGGGCTGGGGTGTATCTGATATAGAACCACCCTGGGTTTAATCTCCAGTACCACACACAAACATACATGTATGCACCCATACACACACACACACACACACACACACATACACACATGAAGAGATATTGCTAATTGCATCAGAAATGCAATTAACTACAGTCAAATATATATACACACATATATAAACTTTTCATTACAAGATTTGACTGCCTATCTATGTATATGTATATATATAGACACACACATGTATGTGTATAAAACATGCACATATATTGTTCATACTAAAACCTTATAATCCTTTTTACTTCTATGAGTAGTTATAATTGTTCTTTCATTTCTGGTTTTAGTAATTTGAGTTTTCTGTCTTTTTTCTTGGTTAGTCCAGATGTTTGTCATTTTTCTTAATTTCTTGGATAACAACTCTATATAATGCATATCTACATATTAAATATAAACATATGTATATACAAATGTTTATTTATATAAATATATACATAGTAATTTAAATAATATATTATATTTATTATATTATATTTACATATTAAAGTTTGGCAGTTTGGGATCATTCACAGAGTCTACTAGAAAGTTGAAGATGAAGTCTCAGTGGGTTTTCAGCCAACATAACACTTGTCTTTGGGTTATTTGAACAAGGAATAGATGTTGATGGGTTGCTGGAACTTGTGCTAACGCCATTATTGACATTAAACATGTCCTGGTGATGGTACTGTGGCCTGGGAAAGCATCATTCACTAATCCTCTTGAAACCATGAGGGAACAATAGCAGCAGCATCACAAATTCAAAACTATGCCAGCATTAAACACTGATTTAAAAAGGAATCCTTATTAATTAGTATAAACTGTTACATGAACTTAACTAAATATCACAAAATAAAAACCTTAGCAAAGTAAAACCAATTAAGCTATTTACTTTTCTGATCTCCAGCATACTCATTTGACCTTTCTACAACAATCTCATCTTGTCAGCATGGAAACTCTCCACAGAAAATAAAGCATTCTCCTTTGAGAATCATTAATTGGAAGATTTGAACAATATTTATTGCCTAAAATTACTTCATTTATGGTATCTGCAATATTACTTAAAATCCTTTTAGAAAAATAGTATTATAATTGGTGTACATACTGATTGAATAAAACTACTTTGAAAATAAAACTTCTTAACTTTAACCCAGTAAAACAGTAATTTTATATTGTTCTATTTATTTATGAGAAGAAGTAACTATCTCCTGGTAGCTAGTGTTCTTCTTCAACTTCAATGACCAAACAAAGTACAAGGTATTGCCCTCAAAATTTCAATTTGGAAATCTATCAGGATTTCAGGCACTGGGGAAAAATAATTTGGAAAAATACTTCAGAGTATAAATTAAGTGGAGCCTGGTGGTGTATGCCTGTAATCCCAGTACTTGGGAGGCTGCGACAGGAGGATTGCAGGTTCGAGGACACCACAGCAATTTAGCAAGGCCATCAATAATTTAGTGAGACCCTGTTTCAAAATTAAAAAAAATGAGGGGGATATAGCTCAGAGGATGAATGCCCCTGGGTTCAATCCTCAGTACCACTAAAAAATATAAATTAATAGTAACAGGAATTAATGGAAATTAATTCCTCAAAAAACTTAAAAACATTTATTAGAACAACATCATGGGGTTTTATTCCTATTAAAATAGTGCCTGTAATCTTTCTTAATTCTTTTTTTAGGCTTGAATTATATTATGTCTCTTCAGTTGCTTAATGTATTATTTTCTTTTCTTAAATTGTGGGAATTGTAAAGTTAGCTAATGTAAGATTTCAAATAAATTATATTAATACTAAATAGAGAATATCAGTGCACATAAAGCTTTAATTTTGTTTCATACATTCATTCAAATTATTTTGGACCAAGAATTACTTTATCTAGAAAAATAATCTCATCATCTTTTGTTCAACACATTTTGAGTAGATAAGTAAAGTATTTAATATGTCAGATAAAGTAGATGAAGATAAGTTGGATTTTTCAATACAGGACCTAACTTTTGTACTTGAATGTATTCATTTGTTTCTTAAACCTAAGAATCTTTAAAATAGTCTTGTACTTGGAGTAGGATATCTGACTCCAAGATTGGCAGAATTACTCTTTTGCTTCCAATGTTTCTATTTCCTCTCATCCTCCCAAAAGAGTGTCATTAACGATGGCAGGTACTAAAGGTACTGCGTTTATCCCTAATACAGATCATAGAGGTTATCAGTTGAATACACCACCTTCATATAATATCTATCTATCTAATAAATCCATATATATCTATCAGGGTTTTTGTTACTGTTGTCTTATAGGTTTCTTTTATTTGTTTGTTTTTGCTTTTAGAGTCAACTGCACACTCACTGGGATGATTAATATGAACTGAAAAAAATCTCATTTTGTAATAAATGCATATATTTCCAAATTACACTATCTATCATACATGTAAGAACTTTAATAGTATGTAACATACATAATCATATTTTCAGAGACTGCTCTTGCTAGTCTTATTCTCACTATTTCTTAGGCACAGGGGATTTACAATTCCAGAAAACCTGTTTACTCATGGTCTCAGTCTCCCTTGCACTTAGTTATAGCCGGAAGATGAAGCCTTGGTCACTGAAGTATGGACACAAGTGATGAAAGCCACAAAACGTGCCTCATGTTCCATTCTCATTGCAATCCCTACCCTTTGTCAACTTGAGGATGACTCTAGGGGAATTCTTGAAAGCCAAATATTAAGACTACTCTTGATGAAGTAATCTTCATCTACTGAGGTACTAAAACACATGACTGTATGAAGCAAGGTATCAAAGTTCATATCACCAACAATTGGAGTTTTATGAAAAGGTAAGTAACATTATGTTGTGTTGAACTCCTAACATTTTGGAGTTGAGTTGTAGGAACTCATGTAACATTAATACAAATTTTAAACTATCTTCATCTTATGTGTATCTGTCCGTTGTATTGTATAGTTTCAATGGGCATTATTTGAACAAATTCTTATTAGACTTTTAGCAAATTTACAACAAAACCAATTATTCTTAAAGTAGTGGTAAGTTGTTTTTGTTATGACCTTATCTAAGCACAGAGAAAGTCAGGACAGGATTGACTGTGAACATAAGTATTGCTGAAGTAGTGGATGTGGCTGTGGTTTTTATTTTTCTCATACGTTGAGTAAATGGGATAAAATAGAATATATGAAAAACAAAGCAGCACTTAACTGAACATTTATTCTGTAAAGCTACTATGTGCATTCAGTTTGCCTGATATTATACATTGATTGTTTTGATTCATTATCATAGAAATCCACTTATATATGCAGAAACTGAGGAAACATTAAATAAATTATAAATGGATATTCAGGAATTGGAATTATGCTTGAGTCCAAATTACACAATTATTATGTTTTATTCTAAAAAATACGAAAGTTAAAGCTACACAATACTTTTTGACCATCATTTTGTGGAATTTAAATTGTGCCCCAGTGTTTTTGCATTTTAAATATTCTCTTATTATTGCTTACTTTTCTATTCTAACAATCAGAAAAGAGTCATAGTAATTTTCTTTTTCTTGTAATATTTATAGAGTATCGTTCTTTAAATATTTTGCTCCTTTCTGCAAAGCTTAACTGTTCTTAATTGCTGATTGCCATCACTCAGCTGATCAACTCTTTCAGCATCATTTAGTTTGGTAAGCAGTTGGGTTTTCTTTCTTGCTGTTTTTTTTTTTTTCCTTTGGGGGATGCATGAAATGAGGAATTTGTAAAGCTCATTCTGTAGAATGACTCATTTCATGGGAATTTTAATTTGTAGTAACCAAATTTAATCTGCATGTAGCACAGGGACCTGAGAATATACATTTGATATATTCTGTAGGTCAGGGGATATATTTTTAGTGATCATTTTTATTTTCTGTTAATATGCACATAAATAATATATCTGTGCACAGAATAATATCCTAGGGGAAACTGACTATAAAGAATATTACTACTCAGTTTTAATACATAATTCCAACTAAACACAATTTTTAGACAGCATCTATTTCTATAGCTATTGTCTACATACAAGATAAAGGATACTAATAAATATTGATTTGACAGTAATTCTGAAATTCAAATAGGAGCCCGGAGACCTTGATTTTAAACGCTTCCCTTATCTTCCTACCCACTCTCTTCCCATTACCATTTTGAAATATTAGGTCATTCAATAAATAAGGGAAATGCTTAAAATTTTGACACCAATCCATACTAATGACTTCAGTTGCCTATTGGAATCCATTTGAACTGCTGTTTTTTTGCATGTTGACAATACTCTACAAAGCTCACAGGCCTGGCTGCTGAATTTCGAACTAGGTCATCCCTCATCTGCATCTGCTTCAGATGTTCTGTCATAATTAGAAAATGAGGAAAGAAGAGCAGGCTCAGCAAGTCAAACAAACTAATTAAAAAGCAAACATAGAGATGATTTCCCCATTCATGTGAAATTGCCAAATTCCTTAAAAATTGCAACTGTTTGAATAAGAACAAGAAAGTATAAGACAACATATTTTTCCAAATTAGCAAACTGTTTCTGATTTTAATCTTTTTGACTATTTTAGAGAAAGCCAAGGCAATTTCATTCTCATGAAGAATTTGCTTCTTTTACATTTAAACATGACCAAAAGTTATTGCAGTTGCCATAGAAATGGGAACTACTTAAAATTTGAGAAATATTCACTGACAGGTAACACATTCTGAGAAAATGTTGTGCTTGAAAATAAGTGGGCATGAATGTGGAATCAGGATGTGTATGAAGAGACTGGGAATCGATTAGGAACTTTCAATCAAATAAGTCAAGAAACATGTATTGAGTATATCCCTTCAATATACAAATACAAATTTCCTTTTATTTCAGGAAAGTTTCCTTTCATTAGGTAAATATGTGTGCCAATCTCTTGAGTTGTCTTCATTTTGTAAGGATCCCAAATATGTATGTTGCATCTTCTTTAATTATGCTATGCTTCTATCATTTTCTTCATATATATATATATATATATATATCTTTATTTAGAAAATTTTATGCAATATAATTATGCATGGTGGTGAGATTCAAATTGATATATTCATATAGGCACACGTTTCTTACTGTGGTCCCCTCCAACCCCATCCTGCCATCCTCATCCCCATTCTCTCTCCCATATGCCAATAAGGTTTTTAGTGCTATCTGCATATATGGACATACTAGCATTTGATCTGTGTCCTTTCTCAAGCTTCTTTTTGCCCTGCCCCACCTCCCTCTTCTGATCACATCCTCTATTCTACTGGTCTCACTCCTCACTATCATGAAGTTCCTTTTCTCTCCTATTTTCTCTCTAGCTCCCACATATGAGAGAAAACATACAACCCTTAACTTTCTGAGACTGACTGATTTCACTTAGCATAATGTTCTCCACTTCCATCCATTTTCCTGCAAATGATATAATTTTGTTTTCCTTTATATACTTAGCCTTTATTTCTAAAATGCCTTTTAAAATATTTCCTGATTTTAGTCAGTTCTCATTTTTTAAGTCTCTTAGGTAGCCTATCTTATTTCTAAGTAATATACTCACTTTTTCATTCCTTTGATTCTATATTGTTGACTTATTGTTACATCATTTAAAATACTAGATGACGATTTTCATATGGTTTGTAGACTTCATTTTTTAATTTTTACCCCAAACCTCATCAAGATGTTTGATTACAATGCACCGATAAAAAAGATTCAATTTTGCATCTCTCTGAATAATTCTAAATTCTTTTTGTTGCCATGTTTGAATAGTATTGGAGTCCTGGGAAGGGACTCTAAAGCTAGGATGCTTCTCATGGTTTCATGATTTCAACGTTTCCTCAAAACATGATCCTCCTGTGTAGCTGCCTTAAGATCGTTTAGCCTCACCCTCATTTAGAATGTGCTGTTGTTTATTGGTTGGAATGTTCTTCTAAGATCTTACTAAAGGTTTATAGATCTGACCACTGTTCAGGAAGGTACTTTCACACTTATAAGTTGTTTTTCACTGTTATCATGCTTTATAGTGTCTACTTTCTACTCATTTCAACATCTATCTTATACGCCTCCTTCTTTCACATCAGGTTGCCCTCTGCCCTAAATTAAAATTTTGCATGCAGATGGATTTCTGTCCTTAAGAAAAGAGTGTTGGATGAATATTTTTGAAATACTTACAAATTCTCTGACCATTACAGTCCTATTTGATTATGTGTTGACTCTGCAAGTTTTGTTTTCACTTACCCACCACAACTCTAAGGCTGAGTTTTCCCAGGAATTACAATCATTTTTAATCAATTTCCTTGTGGTCTCACTCATGGGAAGTCCTCTTCCTTTGGACAAGTATGTGTTAGAGCTTTATTTCACTCACTCCATGGCTCTTAACACTTAGTAGCACTTTTCCATCTGTCCATGCAAAAGGTTGCTGATGTTGTCCAGGGTATTTATGCTTTGGGGGATACTTTGGAAAAGCTCATTATGAGATATATGTATTATTTTGTTCTAGGTTATTGTATAATAATTTTTCATCAGACATTTTCTCTGTAGACTGGAAAGCAAGGCAATAGTCTGAAAATGACAGGAAGCATAAGAAATTTCAAAATGGAACTATTTTATGTAGTCATTGTAGAGTTGGAGAAGGATTAGAGAGTTGATAAAATTACCTGTTATTTCTATGGTTTCTTAATATTTGTTTTCCATGAATTTAAGGTAAAAAACTATATATATATGCTTATATATATATATATATATATGCCTATATATATATATATATATATATATATAGGTGTGATTTTGTCTAATAATGCTTGTATATTAGATGCCAGAGCAGAGAATATCCAAAATTAGGTTCATTCAACATTGAAAATTTGCTAGCAAGATCTGATAACATACAAGACAGCAAAGGGGTTTAGTGAATTAGCAATATAGGCCAGATAATAAATTAAAATAAGGAGTAAAAAATATTAATGGAGTGGAGAAAAGTGGAGAGATGGATTGCATGTCTTCACAATGTTGAAAAGAGATCGCAGAGGAATGAGCAATTTGAGAGGAGCTAAGGATTGGTTCACAGTGCAATGTTTGAAGGAATGATTTTGGAACTGGATTGCTTTTATGTGTTGACATGGTTCAAGGTGTGACTGTGGAAGTGGCTGAATGAACAGAGAAGATCAGTGGGGATAAGCAGGCTCAGAACCTGACTGCGTAGTGGATTGATTGAATGTCAGTCTGTCATAGAAAGTGCACATGAACATAGCAGGATTTGGAGTTTAAGGAAATAGTATAAGTTACTTGCCAGCATTGATAAATTGTTCATAGTCAGGGGGTCAATGAAGGCACATGAGGAAAGCACTCAGTGTTTCTGTAAAATGTGGGATTATCAACTCTGGATGTACATACAAAGAAAATGGAGAGACATAAAAACAGATGTCCCAAATCTGCAAATATCTACACTTGGATGACTCAACAGGTACTATCAAAATGGCTTTGTCCATAGAGAGCCATTCAAAGAAAGCGTGGAGAGAGAACTTCTACATTAAAGGCACTGAGGGATTTCTTAGTTATAGTGCAAATATTTAGAGAACAATAAAAGGTTTTGATATTCAGGTAGGAGTAAAATTTAGAACTTTTAAATATGATAAAGGGTAGATAGCCAAGGCCACATTCACTTTAGTATTAACTGGTGAAGAAATGAATAAATACCATGGAGGATTTTTTTTTCAATGAGAGTGGCTCCTGAGCACAGTATTCAGAGTCTAAACTGTTATGTAGAAAGCTTAGACAAGTTATTAAAACTATCTGAGCTTTGGTTCATTCATCTAAGAAGTTGGCAATAATATCTAACACAGAGGATCATATTAAATCTTAGTAATAAGTATTTATAAAATTATTATCTGGCACATAGAATGGGTTTATTACAGTATAACCATAACATTGGCCCTCTTATTAGGTCTTAAATTGTTTAAGACCTAACTTAATGTTTGTGGAAATGGCATGTTCTTTTGGGAAAAGAGCCATGACATTGCATTTTTATGCAACTACTTATTTTGAAGATTGCACCCCTTCGGGGAGTATAATGCTGGTTAGTCATGTATTAACACAGGGAATTCTATGTTGTGGCCTGAAAGATAGATTGAGATCAACTTCCCAGATCATTAATGTAAGATATTTATCAAAGCTTATACCCAGAAGCTAGCCAATTTAATTGCTGAAGGCATTCAACATCTGTATTATCAAAACATTTGTGAGAGTAACTTTTATGTGGTACAATCAAATAATTCAAGAAAATTTTACTTACTCTACTAATAAATATTAAACAGTATAATCATGGACAGAATATGAAATAAATAGCAAATTTCTTTTCTAACTAAAATTTATTAACCCCTTTGGCAGCCTAGTTAGGGATTTTCCAAGCAGAAATTCTAATCTAAAATGTATTAGCTTTCATACTGAAAACCACTCAGGGCCCTCTTGCAACACTAACATCAATTTTTAACATTGCATTGGCAGAATTTTTCACCACTATGAGGTGGGTGGCTAATGATCTATAAATATTTTTTCCAACTTTGGCATACCTAGAGCAGTTTTAATACAATAATTCATAGGTAATACTGATGCATATGTTTCTTCACATTACTTTGCATGATAACACCATTTATTCTGTTAAACCAATTACATGGCTTTGGAACAAAGGTATTATGAGTGGGAGGATGTTGTGGGAAAGCTGTCAGCATGAAAAATTGAACTTGATTGTAGAATGATTCACTTATGAGTAGAAGGACAGTGCAAATAGTACAGAATGTTTACCAAAAGGTATTCTGAACTCTACAACACAAAATCCTTCATTAATTACTGAGCTCTCTCTCATGTTCATTGAAGCATTTCTCCCTCCAAAAATATAGTTGCATATCTCAGTCATATAAACCTCAGTCCTCAGAAAATTTTCAAAATACAGCTAGTATATTGCATTATTGTGTAGGCATATATATGTGTATATATTCACATATAAGAAATAGTGAAATATAACTGTTGAATTGTTGACTTCTGGTTTCTTTTACATCTTAAAATGTTTTATTCGAAAAAGTCATTGCTTTGTTTTTAAGTACTTTTATTGGTGCATTGTAATTGTGCATCTTAGTGAGGTTCAAAGTGACACATGCATACGTGCACACAGCACTTGGTGTGTTTCCATCTGCATCCCACCCTGATCTCCTTGCTCCCTCCCCATGCATGTTAGTGAGATTGGTAGTGATACCTCTCTATATGGAGACAACATTACTTGAACTATTGCCTTATTCAATTCTCCTTTTTCCCCTCCCCGTTTCTCTCCCCAGTCCTCTTCTACTATTCTACTGATCTCTCCTCATTTATTTGAAATCCTTTTTATTTCCTATTTTCTCTCTGGCTTGCACATATGAGAGAGAACACATGACCCTTGACTTTATTAGACTGGCTGACCTTACTTACTATAATATTTTCTAGTTCCATCCATTTTCCTGCAAATTACATGAGTTTGTTCTTTTATTATGACTGACTAGAATTATATTGTATGTATATGCCATATTTTCTGTATCCATTTATCTATTGATGGACATCTTGGTTGGTTCCATAATTTGGCTATTATGAATTAGGCTGACATAAACATGCTTATACATGTATCATTATAATATAGTTTTGTATTTATTAACATTTGATTATAAGACATATTCCATATTTACATGTAGGCCTTACAATTATCAAAACACTTTAGAAAGCTTACTTCATATTTATGCAGAGTGACTAGTAAATGTTATACTTGTTCAGATTAATATTATTATTGGCATTCATTTTCTATTTTTATACTTTTATTGGTGCATTATAGTCTCGCATCAAAATGTAATTCATAGTGGTAGTGACATACATGCAAACAGCACTTGGTGAATTTCCCCTGGCTCCCTCCCCACTCCCCCTTCCCCACATATAATATTGAGATTGGCATTGGTATTATCATATATGTGCATAATGTCAATAGAAGTGATTCCTTCATTAATTCTCCTTCTCCCTACCCCCAACACTCTCCTAGACCACCTCACTTACTCCACTGGAGTTTCTCCTCCATTATTTAAACTCCCTCTGGTATTGCAATACCATATATGAGAGAAAACATATGACCCTTCAATTTCTGTGACCGGCTAATCTCACTTAACATAATGTTCTCCAGGTCTATTCATTTTCCTGCAAATGATATAATTTTGTTCTTCTTTATTGCCAAGTAGGCTTCCATTATGTGTATATCCCATAATTTTGTAATTCATTCATCTATTGATAGACACCTAGGTTGGCTCCATAATTTGGCTATTGTGAATTGTGCTACTATAAACATGGATATGACATTCATTTTTTAATTTGAGGTACACTAAATTGCCAAAATCCGCTTTGGAGGTCAGTGTGGCATTTCCTCAGAAGTCAAGGAATGAAACTACCATATGATCCAGCTATACCACCCATTGGTATCTTTCCAAAGGGCTTGAATCCAGAATATTATAGTGATAAATGCATATTTATATGAATAGCAGCACAATTCACAATAGCCAAATTATGGAACCAGCCTAGGTGTCCATCAACAAATGAATGGACTATGAAATTATGGAATATACACACAATGAAGAAGTCACAAAAAAGGAAAGGTCGTATGTTTCCCCTCATATGTGAAAGCTAGGGAGAAATTGGGATATAAAAAGAGACTCCAGACAAAGAAGGAGAAACCTCAGTGGAGTGAAGGAGGGGGTATAGGAGAGGAAGATGGAGGGAAAGAGACATGATGAAGGAAACACTTAAGTTGATGTTATGTACATATACAAAACTGTCAATGCCAATTTGAATTTCTTGTAAGAGGAAGTGGAGTGAGTGAGGAGGGAGCCAACAGAAGCTCACCAAGTGTTGTGTGTATGTATGTCTTTATCTCATACATCATAATGAATCTCATTATGATGTATGATTACAATGCACCGATAAAATATTTTTAAGAAAGAAAAAAATGACTAAGACTACAAATTATTTAAAGCACATAATGTAGGAATTCTAGCTGAGGACCTAGGAGATCAAGGCTCTTAATCATAATTTTCCAATAACTATTTGATTATTTTTTTACTTGGAACCTCTGTTTTCAATTCAACCAAATGACTGAGTCAGAATAAATGATCTGTAAGCTTGATCAAGCCCCTAGAACATGTTATTCCTTGTTGGGATGTAGGTTTGGTTTATTGCATGATCTCATCACTTTTCATTGTAGCTTCTCATTGTAAAAGTCTCAGAACAGTCTGGGGACGTGACGCAGAGGTAGAGCGTTTGCCTAGCATTATGCATCAGGCCCTGAATTTGATCCCCAGCACAGAAAAAAAAAATTACTTAGAGCTACAAAATTTAAAAAATTAAGTTATAAATATGAGCATCTGATAAAATTGAGTATGAAAATATTAAATTTATTTAAAATTTGGATTATTTTTATATGGATAATTTATTAAAAATTGAAGGTTTATTTCCAAGTAATATTAAAATAGTTCACATATACTTAACCTAATAAAAGTATGTTTTGTCTAGTTCCAAATTTTGTAATATTAGAGATTCAATATATATTTCAAACTAAAATACTTTAATGGACAGAATAAGAAAAAAATCAATATTCTTTATCAGCTGTTAACATATAACAGGCTTACGTTTTAAATATTTGCTTTACTATTAAAGATAGAGTCCTTTACCAATTCTTCCCTTCTGTTATTAATCTATAAATCAACTAAAAAAGTTGCTATAAAACCTCATACTGAAACTTTCAACATTTTAAACTTCATCTATTATTCTTTTGTATTTTGTTTCTGCTGTGTATTCCAATAGTTCCTTTCGCCAGAAGCTTAATGTAAACATGAAATTAAATATTATTTTAAACTAAATAAAACATGTCTTTGAATATTGCTTCATTTCCTTCAATATTTTAATGACCATAGAATTGACTTTATTCTAAGTCATATATATTAACCCAGTCAGTGAAAATCTTAAGAAAGTTACCCATTAATTTTTCTGCCTGCAGTATTGTATTGCCTTAAGTATCATATAGTTACCTTTAAAAAATAATGAAATCATTATATAATGAAGAAATTTATATAAAGTGAACTGTGAAAAGCGTCTCTGGGTACTGTTTGTTTTATCCATCCCTACTTAGGAAATTAATAATTTGACAAAAGTACAAAAGGAATAAATGCATTTAAAGAAGCAAATTATAAAAACTTTGAACTTATCAACTTATATATAATTGAAGACATAGTTTAAAGTATGTAGGCTTTGAAAAAATCTACAAAACACATTTTATTTTATTTTTATATACTTATATTGGTGCATTGTAGTCCCATATAATAATGTATTTCAGAGTGATATTGACCTACATGCACACAACACTTGATAGCTTCCCCAGGCTCCCTCCCCATTCCCTCCCCTTCCCCAGATATGATATTGAGATTGGCATTGGTATTATAACATATTTTACAAAACCATCTAGGAATTGCCTCCTTTGTTAATTCTCCCTCCTCCCACTACCACCCTCCCCTAAACCACACCCCTTGCTCCACTGCAGTTTCTCTTCCATTATCTAAAGTCCTTCTTATACTCTAAATACTCAATAGCTTCCACATATGAAAGAAAATATATGAACCTTCACTTTCTGTGATTGACTAATCTCACTTAGCATAATGTTCTCCAGGTCCATTCATTTTCCTGAAATGACATAATTTTGTTCTTCTTTACTGCTAAGTAGAATATCATTCTATGTATATCCCATAATTTTGTAATCAATTCATCTGGTGATGGACAACCTAGGTGGGTTCCACAATTTAGCTATTGTGAATTGTGCTGCTATAAACATGGACATGCATGTATCATTATAATATTCTGATTTCAATACCTTTGGAAAGATCCCAGAAGTGATATAGCTGCATCATATGGTGGATCCATTCCCAATTTTCTGAGGAATGTCCATAGCAGCTACACTAATTTGCAATCCCACCAACAATTTAGAAGAGTTCCTATTTCCCCACATCCTCACCAGAATTTATTGTTGTTTGATTTCTTGATGACTGCCATTCTAATTGGGGTTAGATGGAATTTCAGTATAGTTTTAAATTGCATCTCTGATTGTAATGATGTTGAACATTTTTTTCTTGTAAATTTATTGGCCATTTGTATTTCTTCTTTTGTGAAATAGAAAGAGATGGAATTTTTCCAAAGTTCTTCTATGAAGTGTGTATCAACTTAATAGCAAAACCGAATAAAAATACCTCAAAAAAACCCCACAAAATTACAGACCAATATCCTTAATGAACATAGATGTAAACATTCTAAACAAAATACTAGCATTTTACTAGTAGCAAAATACTACTACAATGCATGATATGCATTCAAAACCAAATCAAGAAAATTGTAAACCATTACCAAGTTGGTTTCATTCCAGGGATGCAAGGCAGGTTCAACATATTCAAATCAATACATATAATTCACCACATAAATGGAATTAAGGACAAAAATCACATGATCATTAATAGATGCTGAAAAATCATTTGACAAAATCCAAAACCCATTCATGTTAGAAATTGGAGTAGCAGGAATTTCTCTTAACATCATAAAGATAATATACAATAAGCCCAAAGCCAACATCATATAGAGTATGGAAAACTACAAGAATTCCCTTTAAAATCAGGAACAAGACAAGAAAACCCACTATCACCACTCCATTTTAAAATTGTACTTGAGACTCTTGCCAGAGAGTTAAGTCAAGAGAAGGAAATCAAAGGAATCAAATAGGAAAAGAAGAACAGAAATTATCTATATTTGCAGATGGCATGATCCTATATTTAGAAGACCCCCAACAAAAATTCAGCCAAAAGACTTTTGGAGCTGATTAGCAAATTCAGCAAAGTTGCATGATACAAAATCAATCTAAAAATCAGTATTCTTTCTATATATTAACCATGAATCCACTAAAAAAGAATTCCAGAAAACAATTGTATTCACAATAATCTCAAAAACAACATAATACATGGGAATTAATCTAATCAAGGAGTTAAAAAAAAACCTCTACACTGAAAATTATTATAAGACACTAAAGAAAGAAGTAGGAAATGGGGCATAGTGGTTTACACTTGTTATCCCAGTAATTGGGAGGCAGAGACCAGAGGATCCGGGTTGGTGGCCAGTCTTAGCTACTTTGTGAGGCCCTCTGCAGCTTAGTGAGACCCTGTTTCAAAATAAAGAATAAAAAATAGGGCTGGGGATGTAGCCCAGAGGTAGAATGCCCCTGGGTTCAATCCCCAGTACTGCAAAAAAAAAAAAAAAAAGAAGTAGAAGAACTTAGAAGATGGAAAGATCTCCAATGCTCTTGAATAGGCAGAATATATATTATCAAAATGGCCATTCTACCAAAAATGGTCTACAGATTCAGTGCAATCCCTATTAAAATATCAGTGCCATTCTTCACAGAGCTAGAAAAATGAGTCCTAAATTTCATATGGAAACAAAAGAACCAGAATAGCCAAAGCAATTCTCATCAATACCAACCATGCAGAAGATATCATAATACCTGACTTCAAACTATACTACAGAACTATAGCAATAGAAACAGCATGGTAGTGGCATAAAAACAGACACAGACAAATGGAATAAAATAGAAGATGCAGAAACAAATCCACACACTTTTAGCCAATTGATTTTCGACAAATGTGCCAGAAACATATATTAGAGAAAAGAGCCTTTGCAAAAAAATGGCATTGACAAAATTGGTTATCCATTGGTAGAAAAATGGAATTAAATCTCAACTTTTCACCCTACACAAGAGTCAACTGAAGATAGATCAAAGACCTGTAAATTAAACTAGAGACTTTTAAATTACTAAAGGAGGGCATAGTTCCAATACTCCAGCATATAGGCACAGGTAGACACTTTCTCAAAAAGAAACCCAGGCACAAAAGATTAAAATGAGGATTTTTAAGTAGGATTGCATTAAATTAAAGAGCTTCTATACAGCAAAGGAAACCATCAAAAACCTTAATAGAGAGCCAACAGAATGGGAGAAGATCTTTGCCAGCTACTCCTCCAATAGAGGACTAATATTTAAAATATACAAAGACCTGAAGAAATCTACCACTAAAAACCAAAGCAACCCAATCAAAAATTGGGCAAACTCACACTTTTTTTGTTTTTTTTTTTTTTTGCGGTACCAGGGATTGAACGCAGGGGCGTTCTACCTCCGCGCTACGCCCCCGGCCCTATTTTTTATCCTTTATTTTGAAACCGGGTCTCACGAAGTTGCGGAGGGCCTCACTAAGGAGAGAGAGAGAAACAGAGACAGAGAGAGACAGACAGACAGGGAAAGAGCTGAGGCTGGCCGCGAACCCGGATCCTCCGATCTCTGCCTCCCAAAGTACTGGGATTACAAGCGTGCGCCACCACGCCCGGCAAAACACACTTTAAATTGTTGATTATTGAAACTTAGTTCATGGTTTTTGCCTTTCTTGATTTTTTTAGATTGTGAAAGATTTGTATGGGAGATGAAAGAAAGTCATAAGCAAATTAGGAACTGAGACTTTTGAAAAAATTGTTTATATTAATTAAATTTTACATATGAAAACTCAGGATAAATACATCACATCTTCTTTGTGGAAAACTAAATACATTTCACAAGTAAATAATTGTAAAAGTAAAATTAAATAAATTTACTTATCAATAATGTCCAATTTCTACCATTCAATGAGTCTTTCTACCCAGCCACATCAAAATGTAGCCTGTAAATATAACTTGGACAATTTCTATAAATCCATTTAAATATGCGTTTCTTTATCAGAATCTATAGTGGTACTTTCAAATATTTCTTTATAAAGAAATAAAATTTCAATTAAGAAAAATATAACAAACTATAAAACAAACAAATATGGCTTGGTGTGTAGTTAACAAAATAAAATATATATACTTTCATGTCTTTATACTGCCCTACAAAGAAGCCAGATTTTAACTTTTATGAATATGTAAAGACACCTATATGCACATAAAAATGATATCCAAGAAATTCATGACCCGGTGCTCTGTGCTAATTTCTATAACATTGCCCCACATGAGGGGTTAAGAATGGCTTGATGAGATTAATAAAGGCTTGCCTTTCTAAAGTAAGGATCAAGAGCCCGAGAGATCTGATAAAACTTAACAAATCTATTGGCATTATGCTTCCAAGCTTTGAGTAAAGCAGTTAGCGTAGTTTATCAAGTTATAAAACTGAATCCAATTTCTCAAAATTCCTTAAAATACCCAATGGTATTCTGTTTGGCAAAGAATGTTGAGAGGTGTGGCAGTATCCTAAAAATTGTAGGAGACAGTATAAATAGCATTGAATAAGGACACATCAATAGGCTATTTCCTATTTTCCAAAAAATAATAAGCTATCATTTTTCTTTATAGCTTGAGTTGTATCTTCATAATACTACCATTTTGTTCGGGTTGTACACTCACAATGAAGGACTCCGCTTATTGTAGAATGGATTCTTCACTTCTTTTTATGCTTTCTTTATGCTGTGTCTGGCATTGTTAACTTTTATATCCATACCTAATTAATAGTTTATTTATTATATATTTACTTGTATATTTCATAAGAAATTCTGTCTTTTTTGTTATTGTTCATAGTTTTAATGCCAAAAATATGTGCAATATTCTACCTGAAATATCTATACTTTCTTTTTTTTTTTTTTTTTTTTTTTTTTTTTTTT
>PVJS01035419.1:0-21025 GCA_004027185.1 Glis glis | reverse complement strand
CTCTCTCTCACACACACACACACACACACACACACACACACACACACACAATTACTTACGAAATAAATGAACAATTCCCCCACCCAAGAAAGTTTTTTTCTTAGAAAGCATCTCCATATTCTTGACCTTGAACTTCTATGGGCTGAAGCACTCCTCCTGTCTCAGCCTGCCCAGAAGCTGGAACTACAGGTATGTGCTACCACGCCAGAACTTTCAAAGACTTTTTTTGTTTTTTATGCACTCTCTCCTCAGTCTTTTTCACAACAGCTATGTCTTTTCTTCACCCCATCCCAACTGCAAATACCAGCACCTCCTCTCCCCCACCTCACTGAGCCTGACACACCTGCAGAGAGCATTGCTCACGTTGTCTGTTGTAGAAATGAAGCGGTGGGGGTACCATACCTCCAGAAGGCAGAGTGAAGGTGTGCTGTGGTCTGAATGCATCCCCTCGCATTTTATAGGTTGAAACCTATCTGTAGCGTGGCAGTATTCGGAGGTGGGTTTGCGGAGAGGTTGTGAGTGTCCTTATAAAAAATCACTGAGGAGCCGGGCATGGTGGCGCACACTTGTAATCCCAGTACTTGGGAGGCTGAGACAGGAGGATCCAGGTTCACGGCCAGCCTCAGCTACTTAGTGAGGTCCTCTGCAACTTAGTGAGACCCTGTTTCAAAATAAAGAATAAAAAATAGGGCTGGGGATGTAGCTCGGAGACAGAATGCCCCTGGGTTCCATCCCCAGTACCGCAAAAAAAAAAAAAAAGATCACTGAGGGACCTCATGCATGCCCTCCACGATGTGAGTCACAAGCAAGGAGGTGCCATCTCTGAGGAACGGGGCCCTCAACAGACACCACATCTTTTGACGCTTTGGTCTTGGACTTCCCAGCCTCAAGAACTCTTAGCAATACATTTCTGTTGCTTATAAATTACCCAGTCTAAGCTACTTTGTTAATAGCAGCCCAAAGGAACTAAGAAAACATCCCTGATTTGGAGATAAAATAAGTCATGAACAAATCATTTTAAAAAAGAAGATTAGAGCCAGGTGTGGTGGTGCATGCCAGTAATCCCAGTACTTCGGAGGCTGAGACAGGAGGATCACAGATTTGATGACAGCCTCAGTAAGTAGTGAGACGTTCGTCAACCTGGTGAGACCCTGTTTCAAAATAAAAAATGAAAAATAGGACTGGGGGTGTAGCTCGGAGGTAGAATGCCTCTGGGTTTAATCCCCAGTACCACAAAATTAATAAATAAATAAATAAATAAATAAATAAAAAAGATTCACACAAATGGTCACTCTATGAAGTGCTTAAGGAAATAGGACTGAAATAGAAATTGAGACAATTACAAAACAGGCATCATCGTCTTCATAGCCACATCCCAGCATTTAACCTTTTATGCTTCTGCTCCAAGCGCTATGCCAGGAACTTTATTATACCTCTTCTTTGCTCCTCTCTACAATGCTACAAGGAAAGGGTCAATTGCTGTATGGATATAAGTATATAAAGAGATCTATATTAGGAAACTAAGGTTCTAAATTAATGTGACCCAACCAAGGTCACATGCTGGTAATGGTGAAGTTGTAATTGAAACACATTTTTTTCTAATGTTCAAATTATTAATAAGGCTGGGCATGGTTGCACATGCCTATAATTCTAGTACTTAGGAGGCTGAGACAGGAGAATCACAGGTTTGAGGCCAGCCTCAGCAACTTAGCAAGACCCTGAGCAACTTAGTGAGACCCTGTTTCAAAATAAAAAAGAAAGAGCTCAAAGGTAGAATGCCCTGGGTTCAATCTCTAGTACCAAAAAAAAATTACGTATACACATACATATTTTTGTGTACTAATATACTAATAGGGAAGAAACTGTGATATACTCCTTTTAAGGAACATTGATCTGATGTTTTTATAAGACTTTGGGAAGAGAAAAAAATAGAAAATTTTTCCCCATTTTTTCCTATCCTTACCACATACAAGTGCACCTCAACTAAACCAAAATTTAACTCTTGCTCATTTTGCTGATGGCCATAAACATTTTTATTTTAGAATCAGACAAAAAATTATTTAACAACATCTCACAAAAGGAATCATTTTTCTCCTATTAATTCTTTCATGGAGAACTACCATTAACTGATGGATTCATTTTATATTCACTCAGCTTTTAGCTCTGATGAGCTATAAGACCCATTAAGCTAAAAGCCATTAATGACTTGCCATTTAACCCTTTTATGCTTCTACTTATTATAGACCAAAGAGATTAGTTCATCACATGACGTTGCTTCCATTTTAAATTTGAAATTGCATAATAAAATTGAATTGGGGCACTTGAATGCTACCAGTTATACGTGGCATACATTTGTACTTGACTGGATGGTGCACAAGTTCTTTATTAAGAGTATAAATTTTAATCATCACAATAAAATAATATTGGGAGCAATTCAAGAAATTCTATTTCCTCTGGAGAGCCTATAGGATCCCAGTCAATCCTTCCATAAATATTGTATGACTCCCATAATATCTCTTGGCAGCCAAAATAGATATCATAAAGTCCATGCATAGTTTTAGCCAAGAAGAAATCTCCTGCCCCTTACTTAAAGCTCATTTACTCTAATTTGCTACACATCTGACAGGCCATTTTCCCCTCCATTTTCCTCACTCACAAATTATATGCAACAGCAAACTGGAGAAGAGGCCATACCAGGGGCACATGCAGTGGTAAGTGCAAAAATCAGTGGCACGTGCCAAAGAAGAGCAAGAAAATTGGTAAAGATGCATCAGTAAATTATCAATCATTGACGTATAAGTAAGAATATCCTTTCTGTTTTAAAAACAAAGGTAGATGGTCTGTAATAGACTCTGAGGTGCATCAAAAATAAACCAGATCAGTGAATAGGCTGACGAATAAATAAATGGAAAGATATAAAGCAAGTATTATAAAATATTAATGGTAGGATCTTAATGATGGGCACTTGAGTGTTCATGATAAATTTTTTTCAACTTAGCTGCATGTGAAAACTTTCAGAACAGCCGGGCGTGGTGGCACACGCTTGTAATCCCAGTACTTGGGAGGTTGAGACAGGAGGATCACAGGTTCGTGGCCAGCCTCAGATACTTAGTAAGGTCCTCTGCAACTTAGTGAGACCCTGTTTCAAAATAAAGAATAAAAAATAGGGCTGGGGGTACAGTTCGGAGGTAGAATGCCCCTGGGTTCAATCCCCAGTACCGCAAAAAAAAAAAAACTTTCAGAACAAAATTTTGGGAAAGTAAATCTACAATTTCAGATAGCATGAACAAGAGACATGAAAAGGGGGAGTCTAATGAATAGTGATCATCATTTTTGACTTGGGAAGAGGATTGAAATACTTCATAATTTCATATTTTGGTACCTAACAATATATTATTTAATATTATGTATTTATTAAGATTAAAGAACTATAACATATATCTTGCAAAACATAAAATGAAATAAGGAAAATAAAAATAGTTTGAGGCGGCAAAGGATAAAATAAATAAGCAAATATAAACCAGGATAGAGAGAAAATTCTTCCATTGGAATAAGATGGTACAATAATCATTAAGCTAACATAACACTCACGTGTCCACATGTACATCACACACACACACACACACACACACACACACACACACACATACACACACACACACACATTTTTGTTGATTGGTTGGTTGGTTGGTTGGTTGGTTTATTGGTTGGTTGTAAAGCTATTCACTTTATTTAGGATTGATTCAGTGATAGTGATTCCATCCCCCTCTCCTTAATCTCCCCCATTTGATCCCACCTCTGTTTTCAGCCCTGAAATCAAAGCTCTGTCCGTCTAGTTGCATAGACATCCCTACAGCTGGTATCCTCAGTTCTTGCTTCTTCTGTGGATTCCTCTGCTGTTGCCAGGATTTCTCTTACTCATCCATTCTTTCTTTTTTTGCCCTCCAGTACTGGGTATTGAACCCAGGGGCATTGTCCCACTGAGCTACATCCCCACCTTTTTTATATTTTATTTTGAGACAGTGTCTTGCTAAGTTGCCCAGGCTGGGCTTAAACTCCTGTTGGCATTCAACTAGGGTTGCCACAAACAGCTATTCAGCTCACAGATGGCTCAGACTAGCCAGCAGATCAACAATGGCTCCAAAGGGAGAGGGTTGGCAGAGGCCAAAAGGAAGGGACTTGTTGGCCAACATGTACCAGACACTTCTGCGGCTCCTCAGCAATATCTAGAAGGGAATTTTACAAATGACAGAGGGTCATGTGTCACCAGCTGGGAGCAAGATCAGTGAAATCACAGTTTTATATTACAGTGACTTACCAATCATGTTCACAGACTTGGGGAGGCCGGGGGAGTCTCAATACCAGTGATTCAAAAATTCAAACGACAACTACAAAACCAAAACACAGTAATTCTTGGCGGGCTGGAAATCTCTGTAAACCCAGCACAAAGGTAGGTCCTCGATAAATTTGTACTACCTGCGTGAGTTATTCATGGTTCTATGGGGGGGGGGCGTTACTAGGGATTGAACCCAGGGGCATTCGACCTCTGAGCTACGCCCCCAGCCCTATTTTATTTTTTATTTTGAAACAGGGTCTCACTAAGTTGCGGAGGGCCTCGCTAAGTTGCTGAGGCTGGCTACAAACCTGCAATCCTCCTGTCTCAGCCTCCCGAGTACTGAGATTACAGGCATGCACCACCATGCTGGGCTTCATGGTTGTATTGATGCTGTTAGAGATTAACAGTCATTGCTTTAAAGAGAAGTGTGATCTTTAGCTGGGCGTGGTGGTACACACTTTATCCCAGTACTTGGGAGGCTGAGCTAGGAGGATCCAGATTCTCAGCCAGCCTCAGCTACTTAGGCCCTCCACAACTTAGTGAGACCTTGTTTCAAAAATAAAGAATAAAAAATAGGGCTGGGGGTGTGGGTCGGAGGTAGAATGCCCCTGGGTTCAATCCCTGGTACCACAAAAAAAAAAAAAAAGAAATGTGATCTTTAAATCTATTTATTTTATCCTGAAAAATAATATAGGTTCCATAAACATTTCTCTCAGTAAGCAGACCATTCATGAGTTGATTTGATCCCCTACTATTGTGGTGAAATTTTGGTCAACGCCTTCAGTTTATTCTTGAGTTTCCTCTAATTAGAAAAATAAAACTAGAATGGGAATATTACCCAAAAGAGCAAGGATTCGATGAATCTAAGGAGTAATTAATAGTGTGTTTTGTTGTGCAGGGTACTACCTGAAAATGTAAAAAGCTATTAAAACATCAGGGCCAGACACCTTCTACTATGTGAGAAAGCTAAATTAAACACCAAGAATTAAAAACCATTATGGAAGGAATTATTAAGTATCTCTCAATGAAACTGGTTTCAGCTCTTTTGTGGAATTTCATGCAGTAAACTATTTCCTATTGAAATTCTCATAATTTTAGGTTTGTATTCAAATAAAAATATATACCCAATGTTAAGCTCTTAAAGCTTTAAATTTAAATTGTTATATTCTGATACAGGCATGAGATAAATGGTTTTTAAAAAGAAACTTTGCAGCCGGGCGTGGTGGCGCACGCTTGTAATCCCAGTACTTGGGAGACCGGAGGATCTGGGTTCGCGGCCAGCCTCAGCTACTTAGTGAGGCTCTCCACAACTTCGTGAGACCCGGTTTCAAAATCAAGTATTAAAAAATAGGGCCGGGGGTATAACTCGGAGGTAGAACGCCCCTGGGTTCAATCCCCGGTACCACAAAAAAAAAAAAAAGAAAGAAACTTTGCAACCTAATTAAGTCCTGAAGAAATTAACTAAAAGAAAAATTGAAGACATTTAAGGGAAGACATAAATCTTTACCAAATTTAAGTCACCAGGTAAGAAAATAGTATGTTAAATTAAAATATATCAATATGCTAAAATTGCTCTAGAATTTACACTAAAATTCAGACAAGACTCAATTGTTTTGTAGTCTGCACATTTATACAGTGTCATTTCTACGACCCCTGGATCCTCCCATGGGTTTTTGACTTGCACAATCTTCCAGTTCCTTCTCCAATCTCTGGGATAGACTCTAGAGTCACAGTTCTTTTATCGACTAGTTCTATGGCCTCGTGAAAATTGTTTAATATACCCATGTCTTAGTTTTCTAATCTAAAGAAGGGATTTGGAGGACCTAAAATAACACATGGTTCCACAAAGATTGTCTCCCTAAAAAAAATTAGCCAGGCTCCTCTGAGCCCTCTGCTTGCCTATAAAATTACACTCAGCACAAATGATTTTCATCCACCTCCTGTCCCTCTCCTCATTTAAAGACTTTTTTAAAAATATGCTTTTATTGGTCCATTAGAGTCTCGCATCATAATGTAAATCATGTTGACAGTGACATACATGCACATAGCACTTGGTGCCCCCCCTCAAGGCTGCTTCCCCATCTCCCTTTCTCCATATAGAGCACTGAGATTGACATTGGTATTTTCACATATGTACACATAGCCAATTGTAGTAATTCCTTCAATGAACCTCACTCTTCCCCTTCCCTTCCCTTAGACCACCTCCCTGCCTCCACTGAGGTTTCTTTTCCATTATCTGGTATCCCCATTACTCCCTAGCTTCCACATATTAGAGAAAATATATGACCCTTCACTTTCTGTGACTGGCTAATCTCACTTAACATAATGTTCTCCAGGTCCTTCCATTTTCTTGCAAATGACATAATTTTGTTCTTTATTGCTGAGTAGAATTCCACTGTGTGGATATCCCATAATTTTGTAATCCATTCATCTGTTGATGGACGCCTAGGTTGGTTCCATAATTTGGCTATTGTGAATTGTGCTGCTAAGAACATGGTTATGCATATATTACTGTAGTTCTTTGGTTTCAACCCCTTTGGAAAGATACCTAGGAGTGGTATAGCCAGATCATATGGTGGATCCATACCGAGTTTTCTGGGGAATCTCCACACTGATCTCCATAATGGTTGAACTACTTTGCAATCCCACAAACAGTGTAGAAGAGTTCCAGTTTTCCCACATCCTCTCCAACATTTATTATTTTTTAATTTCCTGATGATTGCCATTCTGATTGGGGTTAGATGGAGGTGCAGTGTAGTTTTGATTTGCATCTCTACCTGATTGCTAATGATGTTTAACATTTTTCATTTATTTATTGGCCATTTGTATCTCTTCTTTTATGAAGTATCTATTCAATTCAATTGCCCATTTCTTGATTGGGTTATTTATTTTTTCTTAGTGTAAAGTCTTTTAAGTTCTTTGTATATTCTAGATATTAGTCTTCTATCAGAGGGATAGCTGGCAAAGATCTTCTCCCATTCTGTAGGCTTTCTCTTTAGACCCTTGATGGTTTCCTTTAATAAACAGAAACTTTTTAATTTAATACCATCCCATTTATTAATTCCTGTTTTAATTTCCTGAACTTTAGGAGTCTTGTTGAAGAAGTTTCTACCTGTGCCTATATGTTGTAGTGTTGGACCTATGCCCTGCTCTATTAGCTTCAAAGTCTCTGGTGTAATTTCCAGGTCTTTGATCCATCTTGAGTTGACTCCTGTGCAGGGTGAGGGGTAAGGATTTAGTTCCATTTTTCTACAACTGGATAACCAGTTTTCCCAACACAATTTGTTGAAAAGGCTGCCTTTTCTACAACGTGTGTCTGGCACCTTTCTCGAAAATCAATTGGCTATAAGTGTGTAGATTTGTTTCTGTATCTTCTATTCTGTTCCATTGGTCTGTCTGTTTTAGTGCCAATAACATGCTGGTTTTACTACTAGAGTTCTGTAGTATAATTTGAAGTCAGTAATTGTGATGCCTCCTGCATGGATCTTATTGCTGAGAATTGCTTTGGCTATTCTGGGTCTTTTGTTTCTCCATATGAAATTTATGACTGATTTTTCTAGGTCTATGAAGAATGACATTGGTATTTTGATAGGGATTGCATTGACTCTGTAGATCACTTTTGGTAGATATTTACTCTGCCTATCCAAGAGCAGGGGAGATCTTTCCATCTTCTAAGATCTTCAATATCTTTCTTCAGTGTTCCATAGTTAGGTTCCTTGGTTAGGTTATTCTTAGGTATTTTATTGGTTTTGAGGTTATTGTGAATGGAATTATTTTCTGGATTTCTTTCTCAGTGGATTCATGATGGGCATATAGAAAAGCTACTGATTTTTTTAGGCCGATTTGTATCCTGCTACTTTGCTGAACTTGTCAACCAACTCTAGTAGCCTTTTGGTTGAGTTTTCTGGGTCTTCTAAATATAGGATAGTGTCATCTGCAAATAAAGATAATTTTAATTCTTCTTTTCCTAATTGAATTCCTTTGATATCCTTCTCCTGTCTTAATGCTGTGGCAAGATTTTTGAGGACTGTATTGAAAAGGAGTGGTGATAGTGGTCATCCTTGTCTTATTCCTGATTTGAAAGGATATTTATGCAATTTTTCCCCATTCAATATGATGTTGGCTTTGGGTTTACTGTATACTGACTTAATGATGTTGAGATACGTTCCTTCTATCCTGATTTTCTGCAGTGTTTTTAACATGAATGGGTGTTGGATTTTGTCAAATGCTTTTTCAATGTCTATTGAGATCATCATGTGATATATGTCCTTAGTTCTATTTATGTGGTGAATAACAAATATTGATTTGTGTATGTTGAACCAGCCTTGCATTCCTGTGATGAAACCAATTTGGTCATGGTGTACAATTTTCTTGATGTGGTTTTGAATGTGCATGGCTAGTATTTTGTTTAGAATTTTTGCATCTATGTTCATCAATGATATTGGCCTGTAATTTTCTTTTCTTGAGGGATCTTTATTTGGTTTTGGTATTAAGGTGATATTGGCCTCATAGAAGGAGTTTGGAAGAATTCCATCTCTTTCAATTTCACGTAATAACTTCTGAAGTATTGGGTTTAGTTCTTCTGTAAAGATTTTGTAGAATTCAGCTGGAAATATGTCTGGACCTGGGCTTTTCTTTGATGGAAGGTTTTTTATTCCTGTTTGCTTGCTATTGGTCGGTTTAGGTTTTCTATATCTTCTTGGTTCAATTTAGGTATGTTGTATGTGTCTAGAAGTCTGTCAATTTTTTCCATGTTTTCCAGTTAATTGGAACATAAATTTTCAAATAGTTTCTGGTGATCCTATTTCCCCACTGTCTGTGGTAATGTCTCCTTTTTCATTTCTGATTTTAATAATTTGAGTTGATTCTCTCTTTCTTTTGGTTAGGTTGGCTAGAGGTTTGTGAATCTTGTTATTTGTTTTTTGTTCTCTATTTCATTGTTTTTTGTTCTCTATTTCATTGATTTCAGCTCTGATTTTAATTATCTTCTGCCATCTACAGGCTTTGGGATTAGACTGTTCCTGTTTTTCTATGTCCTTGAGGTGTGTCATTAGGTTGTTTATTTGGTGACTTTCTGCTTTTCTTTTGTGGGCACTCAGTGCTATAAATTTTCCTCTTATCGCCACCTTCAAAGTGTTCCATAGATTTTGGTACATTGTGTCTCTACTTTCGTTTATTTCTAGGATTTTTTTTATTTCTCCCCTTATTTTTTCTCTGATCCAGTCCCCATTCAAAAGTTTATCATTCAGTCTCCATGTATTTATGTTATTTCTTTTGGTGTTCCTGTTGTTGATTTCTACTTTCATTCTACTGTTATCTGAGAAGATGCATGGAATTATATTACTTTTTTTGATTTGCTAGTACTTGCTTTGTGGTCCAGGATGTGGTGTATTATGGAGAAGGTTCCATGTGCAGCTGAGAAGAATGTGTGTTCAGTTGTTGGTGGTTGAAATATTTTGTATATGTCTGTTCGGCCCATTTGGTTTATAGTGTTCTTTAGATCTAAAGAGTCTTTACTCATCTTTTCCTGGAAGATCAATCTAGTGGTGTGAGTAATGTGTTGAAGTCTCCCAATATTGTTGTATTTGGGTCTATTTGAGACCTGATGTCCCAAAGAGTTTGTTTTACAAAAGTGGGTGCACCCACATTTGGGGCATAAATAATTACTATCATTATATCTTCTTCTTGATTTGTCCTTTTATTAATAAGAAGTGATCCACCAGGCATGGTGGCCCACGCTTGTAATCCCAGTACTTTGGGGGGCGGAGACTGGAGGATCCGGGTTTGTGGCCAGCCTCAGCTCTCTCTTTCTCTCTCTCTCCCTCTCTCTCTCTCTCTCTCTCTACTTAGTGAGGCCCTCCGCTACTTCGTGAGACCCAGTTTCAAAATAAAGTATAAAAAATAGGGCCGGGGGTGTAGCGCGGAGGTAGAACGCCCCTGGGTTCAATCCGTGGTACCACACACACAAAAAAAGAAGTGATCCACTTTGTCTTTTCTGATATGTTTTAGCTTAAAGTCTGTTTTATCAGATATGAGTGTTGCTACTCCTGCTTGGTTTTGGTCTCCATTTGCATGGGATATATTTTTCCATCCTTTCACCTTTAGCATAGGGATATCTTTGACTGTAAGGTGAGTTTATTGCAAGCAGCATATATTTGGATTATGTTTTTTAGTCCACAATGCCATTCTTTTTCTTTTAATTGGGGAGTTAAGACCTTTGACAATCAGTGTTATTATTGAGAAACGATTTTTGTTTCCTGTCATTTCGAGTTCTATTTTCTGTTTGATGTAGTGTTATTTCTCCTTTGCTTAGTTGCCCATGTGGTGGAGTTCATCCCTTCTCTGGTTCTGGTATTTTCTTCATTGTATTTTATTTTTTTAAGTATTTTTTTCTAGCACTGACTTGGTAATCATGAATTCTTTTAGTTTCTGCTTGTCTTGGAATGTTTTTATTTCTCCATCAATTTTGAATGATATCTTTGCTGGATATAGAAGTCTTGGTTGGATGTTGTTTTCTTCCCAGGTCTGGAGTACATCATGCCAGCCCTTACTGGCTTTCATGACTTGGGTTGAGAAGTCTGGAGTTATTCTTATCGTTTTGCCCCTGAATGTCACCCATTCTTTTATTCTTGCTGCTTTTAAGATTTTTTCCTTGGCCTCTATGTTAGTCATTTTGATTATTACGTGGCGTGGAGAAGTCTTTCTTTGGTCTTGTCTTGATGATGTTCTGAATGTCTCCTGTATGTGGATGTCCAAGTCTTTTTCTATATTTGGGAAGTTCTCTGAAATTATTTCTCTGAAGAGGTTTCTGATACCCTTAGTTTGTGCATCTACACCTTCTTCAATGCCTATTACCCGTTAGTTAGGGCGTTTCATATTGTCACATATTTTTTGGATGTTCAGGGCGTGTTGCTGTATTATCTTCTCTGTATTGTTGACTGTGTTTTTAGTTTTGAATGAACTGTCTTCCGAAATTGATACACTGTTTTCCATGTGGTCTAACCTGCCAAAGGTGGTTTCTATTGTGGTCTTTAATTCATTTTTTGACTCCTTCATTTCGCTCAAAGCCTCTATTTGGTTCTTTCTTAGGGCCTTGATTTCTCAATTAATATACTCTTTCATTTCCTGTACATTCTCTTTGAGGTCTTTCATCATATTGAATATCAAAATTCGGAATTCTCCTTGTGACATTTCTTGAAGATCAATATCGGTGATCTCCCTTGTTGTTGAGTTGTGGTAGTTTATTGTTTCCTCGCTGTTCTTCATTCTCATTTTTTCAGAGTTCTCAGGTTTGTGTTTCTGTTGTCTTGGCATCTTCTCCCTGTTTGTGTGTGAGTCCTGTTTCTATTTGTTATCCCTTTATAATAAGGTCTATGTTGGAGGTATATATTTGCCTCTACCGATCTATCTCATATAATCAAACTTTTGAGTTTGTCCCCCAGAGCCTCTTTAACTAGATATAGTTTAGTGCAGGCAAACAGGAGTCTCTGATTGGCTGCAGGTCGCCGTGCTCTCCAGGCCCAAACTCCATAAAGCCAGAGACTATGATGTTCTGTTTAGAGCCTGTAGCCTGCTGGTTGGTATTTAATGCCCCACAGACATCACCACTGCTCTGCTGATTGTGAGCCGGTGAAACTGCAGAGCACTGACCTCTGGCCTCTATGGCCAGTGGGCTTAAGCTCAGCTGGGCCGGCGATTGCTATGTTCTGAGCTTGTGGCCTGGCTCACTGAGCTTTGATGGCCCCTGGGATACCACCCCGATCTGGTTGTTATGATCATGTGGAGCACTGTCAGTCACTATCATGCATGCATGCCGGGCACAAACTCTGCTGGCATAGAGAGTATTGTGTTCCCAGCCTGTAGCTTTGATCACATGAACACCCTGCTGGTCCCTGGCTTCCCTGCTGTCAGGGCCCAAGCTCTGGCAAGGAGAGCTTGTATGCTCCTAAGCCTGGGGCTTAGGTAGCTCAGTTATTTAGCCCCAAGGACACCACTGCTGCTCTGGGTGGCTGTGATCATGTGATACCTTGTTGGCCTCTGAGGTTGGTGCTTGTAGCGCCCATACACAGCCAGGTGCGAGTTTATAGCTTTCTGAGTCTTCAACTCGGTAGGCTGAGTTATTTCACCCCACAGACACCACGGCTGGCTGTCCTGTGGTGATCACTGGAGGACTGCAAGGGCGTGGCGAACTGCAATTCTACGTACCTCCCGCCCAACTGTAGCCCCCACTGCTGCAGGGGTGATTTGCAAAGTCGCAGACCAGGCAAGTCTGTTCGTTGCCATGCAAGTCCCTGTGACAGCACAGGACGGTCTCCCACTGGGATGCTTTGTTAACTCATCATCTTGATGAGTGCCACTTTTGTCCCTGCAGGCAGAGATGAGTTCAGCTGCACCTGCAGGATCTAGCAGGGCTGTCTGGGTAGTTGGGTCTTTGTCAAGCATGGAGAGAAAAGTCAACTGCTTTTGATGATGGTCTGTAGTCATTGGCTTCATACGAATCTGCTGCTTCTTTGCTGGAGTTTGTCTCTGGAGCCGCGGTGCCAGCTCCACCTTGTCAAGATGGTGCTGCCCCCACCGCTGCTCTCCATTCACCAGGTGAGCCACGGGGAGCTCTTTACAGTCCTCTGCTCTCTCTGCTGCTTCAATTCCACTGCATTTCAACTGTCATTGTTTTGTTGAATTTTGGCTGCTTTCCTTTCCTTGTTAAGAAGCAGTCCTCCCGCTGGTTGAGTTCCAAGTCTTAAAGCACCTGAAACACGCTGTCTCCCTCTTTTCTGCCATCTTTAATCTCGTCATTTAAAGACTTAAACAAACATTAATAGTGACCAAATAGCTCTGGACCCATCCCCAAAATAAGGCCAATCACCCTGAAAGTGTCTGCATGATAAAGCTCAAATTGGCTAAAAGAATGTACTGTTTATTTCAGCCAACAGCTCCCTGGAATAATGCTGATCTGTTTTCATTTGAAGATCACTGGTGTAAACAATTTAATCTAAATGTGTAGCCAAAATCTCTTTAGAAGTAGTGGTTAGGTCATAACATGTATTCTGTCTACTTTCATAGGTATTAGGTTAGGTATCATTTATAAAAATTGGGGGTAGGGTTGGGGTTAATGACACACCGGATTTAGAATTCTGTTCATTTGCAATCATGAAAATAGACTGGGAGTCTAGACCAAAGACTTCAAGTATTCCAGTCCTTCCCTTCTGGTGTGGAAATAAAATACCTGAAGCTTACGTCTCCTCCCCTTCAATCTGGGCTGGGCCTGTAACTGAAAGAGTTTACTTCTGAGCTCAGGCTTCAAGAAGGCCAAGCAACTTTAGTTTCTTCCCTCTTGGATCCCTGAAAAGGCCACTGTGCTGGGAACAGGACCCACGTGGAAGAAGGGGCCCTGGACCAGAGATAGCTATGGACAGAGGGGCCACACAGGTAAGTTCCAGGCTCAACACACTCATCTCCGGCAGCAGCATTTTGTCTCAGCTGAAAAACTTACGTGGTTTTGAAAGCAAAGTGTGTCTTATTCCTATCTGGATTCACAGCATGACCATAGGCCTTATCACATAGGGGCACTTAATAAGTTTTGTCAGGTAAATAGTAAATAAAGGATCACAGTGAAGGTGTCCAAGATACCTATAGAAAGTGCCTAACAGTGCTTTGTCTACTCTTGGGCCTCAGTATATGTTTCCATTTCTTCCCAAGGCAGTGGTTGCTTCCAATTTAGCATACTTAGTATATTCACTAGTGGCAGGTTGCATTTTCCAGTGATAACCACGTGCTCTGCATTGGCATTTAACATACGATGCTGTTAGCCATAGTCACAATTCACAGATCCGGAAATCAAGGGGTGGGGTTTGGGGTGGCACAATTACCTCTAGGCACCCATTCGTAAAGCTATTGCTTCCTGCCTTCAAAGCTCTATGCTGTTAGCCCAGAAGTCTTGATTCCAAAGGGAGAAATGCTTCCACCAGGAGACACAACAATGGTCCCATTGAGTGGGAAATTAGGACTGCCACCTGGTCACTTTGGGCTCCTCAGGTTTCTGAACCAACAGTCAAAGAAGGAAATGATTATGCTAGCTAGGGTGATTGATCCCAACTACCAAGAGGAAACTGGATTGCTACTCCACAATGGAGGTAAGGAAGAGTATGTCTGCCCTTGAAAACAGGCCCACTTTTGTAATTGTCTCAATTAAAAGAATGTGGAGGAAGTGACACTGCTTGACTTCTGAAGATTGATCTTTCCGAAGCCTGGGATGTTCACCTTTGCAATACAACCACCATGTTATGAAAAGCCCAGGCCACAGGAAATGCCATAGCTGGCAACCCAGCTAGGGTCTTGTCAACGTGACCATCAACTGTGTTGTATGAATGACTGAATCTTCTAATTCCAGCTCCTAGCCTTTCATTTGTTCAGTGGAGGTCCTGGGCATTGTGGAACAGAGATGAGCCCTTGCTCCTGTGCCCTGTCCAGGTTTCTCACCCACAGAATCTATCAGCAAAATAAATGGAGGTCATTTATTATGTAGCCATAGTAACAAGGGCATCCCCATTTCAAGCTATACTTGCAGCAATCTTTGCAAATTTCCATTCTTAGTATCAAAACATCATAGACAGTATAAGTTTCCATATTCACAATTATCTCTAGGCATTTTGAAGAATTCTTCGCCATTCTTTTAATTATCCCTTCCCTTTTTAATATAGCAAGTTGTTTCATTTCAACCTGCTAAAATAATCACAAGCCTTGTTAACAAGAAAACCTGTGATCAGTGTCATGAGCAGAAAGGAGGTACTGCAAATGAGGACACTGGGAGGGAGGCTGAGAAAACAAGCTGGAACTGGGTTCAGATGCAGAATGGCTCTTGACTGCAAGTGATGGGAGTCAGAGATCCTGGCAGATTCTCAGCAGTTGTATTCAAAACATCTGCCGGGTGCACCGTCTGTTCTTAAACATTCATGACCTCTAGGCCATGTTCTCTTGCTCAGACTCCAAGTGTGGCACCCTTTCCCCAAGAGGCAGCAGCATCACTCACAGGGGCTGATGAGCACTCAAGATGGCGGGTGTGGGGGAGAGAAAGAGAGACTGCCATGCCTGCTGGCCAGTCTGCACCCAACCATAAATTGCATCCCTGCCTGGCTCACTTATAATGAGACTGACAGTTAGTGAGATCTCTTTTTCTGTTTTACAGTCCCTCTGAAACTCCCCCAGCCGCCCTTTGTCACCCTCCCCCCATATATCTGGAGTGAAGGACTTTATGGCCACTTCTTCAGGGGATACAGAGTTATAGATCTCTGGATTTATGTCTGTTTTCCAGGCCCCCTCTGGTGCCTGCACCAGGAGGTGAATGCCAGGGCATCAAGAATGGTGTTGCATTCTAATAGATCTGGACCGGTTTCTGACAGCTTATTTTGACAAAAGCATAAAATTCGGTGATGGTTGTTCAGCTCAGAAGCTGTAGGAAATATAGAGAGAAAGAGGATATTTAAACATGAGCCTCCCCATCTCCAAATCGCTCTCTAAGTCAAGTAAATTGTGAAAAACAAGGAAAGCCAAGCCAACAAATTTAATGATGACAATGACTGGTCTAGAAGAGGCAAGATTTATCCCAGAGGATGCTGTATGAACAAAATAGGGGGTCTGCTAGGGAATCAGGGGTGGGTGGTACCCAGCCTCTGAGATGGCCCCCAAAGGATCTTTGTTTCCTGGTATTCACATCACCGTGTATATAGTCTCCTTCCTCACTGAATGGGCTGTGTGACCAACAGGAGCTTGCAGAAGTGACAGTGTGTGACTTTGATTACTGTGCCATGCCATGAAAGATAATCACTCATCCTGCCTTGTCCTCTAGGATTGCTTACTTTGACAGGGAAAGGTGGGTGAGGTGCCAGCAGACTCATGTCAACACTGAAGTAGTCCATGTCAAGGCCGATGTGGAGAACAGAGACCTTCTGCTAATGGCCCACACAGTCCTATGAGTGTTCTACCTTTTAAAGCTGAACCTCCAGCCCTGGGAAAACCTTTGGATGCCTGCAGTCCCCACCAGCAGCTTGACTACCACTGTGAGAGGGACTCAGAGTGGAACTGCCCTGCCAGGCTGCTCCTGCATTCCTTTTCCATGGAAGCTGTGAATGGAAATAAATGTGTTTTTTTTCTCACAGTACTGGGGATTGAACCCAGAGGCATTCTACATTCGAGCTATACCCCCAGCCCTACTTTTTTATTCTTTATTTTGAAACAGGGTCTCGCTAAGTTGCGGAGGGTCTCACTAAGTAGCTGAGACTGGCTACAAACCCGGATCCTCTGGTCTCAGTCTCCCAAGTACTGGGATTATAAGTGTGCGCCACCACACCCTGCTTAAATGTTTGTTTCTTAATAAACTAGATTTGGGGCAACTTGTTTGGGCTTATGTTCAGAGTCATGTCCTCCACTGCAAATTGCATCTTTCATCTTTATTTTTGATTGTGAAGATGAAAGATTCATTACCCAACATTCATAATGATGAGTGTTTCATCTCCTTTGTTTTCGGTACTTCTTAGGAGTGTGTTGGGCTGCAAGATGCCGGAGCCTGCCAGCAGAGTCGAAGGGTTCAAACTGTTCCTGAAACGGGGAGTGAGGATTGAGAGAAGAGAGAGAGAGAGAGAGAGAGAGAAAGAGAGAGAGAGAGAGAAAGAGAGAGAGAGAGAGAGAGAGAGAGAGAGAAGGAGTAGCATAAAGACAAGAGACGAGAGAGGAAAGACAAAGGATAACTTCAAGAGAACTGCGGTCAATACCGTAGCCTTATCGGGAGGACTCTCAGTCAATACCAGAGCCTTATCGGGAGGACGGTCAGTCCATACTGCTTGCCGTGTGACGACAGTCGATACTGCCATAGCATCTTTATTTTGCTCGGACCTTATATATTCTTTCAGAGCATCAGATGTACACAATATTAACACCAACAAGCAGACAAAACCCACATAGCACCAGATGTATACAATAGCAACAAGCAGACAAACATCATGCTCTCATGCAGCACCCCTCTTCCCTCCCGGGTTAAGGAGCGGTCAACTCGTTCCTCCGCGAGCCTCCCTCTGCCATTACAGCCACAATCAACAAAATCGGCAACACTTGGCAAAATCCTCGCCTTGCCAGGCTGTTTATGCAACTCAGAGAAGGGAATGGCTCCTGACAGCAAGAGAAAATTTAAAGTAGTTTAATTAAGTGAGGCACTCCAGGCCACACAAGGGCTAGCGGTAGAGAGACATAGGCTAGTCACTTAGCTTGCCATCATCGAGAGTCCAATTTCCTTCTGTGTTCTGCTTCAAAAACCTCAGCATGAAGCTTTTATTTTCATGTCTTATTGCTGCCTTTCCAGCAGGAAGAAGAGTGTTTTCCTGTCAGATCCTTCCCTTTTAAAGAGCATTCCTAGCCAGGCGTGGTGGCACACGCTTGTAATCCCAGTACTTGGGAGGCTGAGACAAGAGGATCGCAGGTTCACGGCCAGACTCAGCTACTAAGTGAGGCCCTCTGCAACTTATTGAGACCCTGTTTCAAAATAAAGAATAAAATGGGGCTGAGGGTGTAGCTTGGAGGTAAAATGTCCCTGGGTTCCATCCCCAGTACCCAAAATAAATAAATAAATTAAAAAAAAAATAAAGAGCATTCCTGGAAGTACCAACCTGGGACTACCTACATGGTAGTCTCTAGGAAGAACTGGATCTCTATCTCACTGCAAAGAAATCTGGGAAGGTGATTTCTTTCCATCTTCTTCCAAATCTCAATAATAAAGACAGCAAAGCCAGGCGTGGTGGTGCATGCCTGTAATCTTAATACTTAGGAGGCTGAGACAGGAAGATTGCAGATTTGAAGCCAGCCTCAGCAATTGAGTGAGACTCTCAGCAATTTAGTGAGATCTTGTTTTAAAATGAAAAATCAAATGGGGTGGGGGTGTAGCTTGAAGGTAGAATGTTCCTGGGTTCAATCACTGGTACCCCCCGCCAAAAAAAAAAGAAAGAAAGAGAAAAGAAGAAGGGGAAAGAGATAGCTATGAATATACAAAATTCAAAATTCAGATGTTGCCAATGTGATAGAATTCAGAGGTAGGGCATTTAAAAAGTGATTCAAGCTGGGCGTGGCAGCGCAAGCTTGTAATCCCAGTACTTGGGAGGCTGAGACCGGAGGATCCAGGTTCGTGGCCAGCCTTAGCTACTTAGTGAGGCCCTCTGCAAATTAATGAGACCCTGTTTCAAAATAAAGAATAAAAAATAGGAACTGGGCGTGGTGGCGCACGCTTGTAATCCCAGTACTTGGGAGGCGGAGACCGGAGGATCCGGGTTCGTGGCCAGCCTCAGCTACTTAGTGAGGCTCTCCGCAACTTCATGAGACCCAGTTTCAAAATAAAGGATAAAAAATAGGGCTGGGGGTGTAGCTCAGAGGTAGAATGCCCCTGCGTTCAATCCCCGGTACCGCAAAAAAAAAAAAAAATAGGGCTGGTAGTGTAGCTTGGATGTAGAATGCCCCTGGGCTCAATCCCCAGTATCGCAAAAATAAATAAATAAATAAATAAATAAATAAATACATAAGATTCATCTGGAAGGTTCCTCTGACATGACTAGGATTAAAGTCCTAGGTTTCATGCAGCATTTGGTCTCTTGCCCTCCCATCTGCCACCCTGTGAGGACACAGAGTTCCTGTAGAGGATGCTACATTCTCTACAGAATGCAGTGTTCCAAGTACCATCTTGGAAGCAATGACTGGACCTTTCAGACAACAAACATGTCTTGATCTTGGACTCTCCAGTCTCTAGAACTACTTTTCCACTCTTTATTAATTATCCAGGTTTAGGTATTCTGTTAAAGCAGCACAAAGGGACTAAGATGTAGACCGTGGGTGACTGTGGGGTGGTTCAATCTAGAGTCTTTCACAAAGGCCATTCCCTGTGCACTGTCCTGGACATCTGAAGGACATTGTTCTTAGGCCTGGCTTTACAAACCATCTGTTCTGCAGTGTTGTGTGTAGCACACTTTACTCGAAAATACACAGCACAGTCTCTCTGATGCATGGCTATTATAATAAAATTCTATTATAACATGATCTTTGGGCTCAAAAAGACCCAGTTATATAAAATATGGGGTTACTGTAAGTCTGAAGAAGTAAATGTTGGGGGCAAATCCAGGGTAGAAGTTTTAAAAGTCAAATCCAATCTCTTCCCTGTCTAGCTGCAGTTTGGTGCCACCTAGTAGTAGCTGTCCTCCTACCTATCTCTGTGTTTCTGGGACCAGGCAGGGATTCCAGAAATCTCCAGTAGAAGGTACCCATTTAATCAGCCTGTTCTTTGGAGACTGGACTAGCAAAATACTGGACTCGGGGGCACTCAATCTTTATTTTTTGGTTTGGTGAAGGGGTTACCTGGTATTTCACTACCTGGCCCTAGCCTATCTGCCAACCACATTACATTCCAGTCCACATTATCGAGGGTATTATGATACACACACACACACACACACACACACACACACACACTTATAATTTTTTGTGGCACTGGGGATTGAACCCAGGAGCATTCTACCTCTGAGCTATACCCCCTGGCCTTTTTACTTTTTGTTTTGAAACAGAGTCTTGCTAGTTTTCTGAGAGTCTTGCTAAGTTGCCAAGGCTCTTCTTGAACCTGCAATCCTTCTGTCTCAGTCTCCTAAGTACTGGGATTATATGCGTACACCACCATGCCTGGCTTACATTTATAATTATTAAAGAAGTATATTAAATGAGCTGAACTTGACAGAGCAGAAGCAGAAAATATTATTGATTATTTTCAAATAGTTTCTATGGATTATTTTTTTCCTGACCTAAAGAAAGTCTCTGGCATCTTTTAGAACTTTTCTGGTCGTTCTCGGGTAATGAAACGTTGCCTGATTACATTCATCACAACTATAGACTCAATTCTGTGAACTATCACATCTAGTATAATGATCAAGATTCACGTTAACCCCAACTTGGCCTGTTCCAGGTCAGAGGCTGCAATGCTGTGGACGGTGTGGTCAGTCGTCTCTGCTCTTCTCTCTCCCATTAGCAGTTGTCTCTGATCCCTGGGGAGGGATAAAGTCTAGGGAACAGGGAGCCGGCTTCCTCTGGCTGGTGCCCTGGTGATCCGATTCTGCTGCTCCCTAGCTGTCATGCTCAAGGCTGATTCTTTCCCTCCAAGGGCATATTCTGTGTGTGTCTTAGATATTCTCTGCTGGTATCCTCCAAGTGAGACTCACACGAGGCCAGCAATCTCTGCTCCAGCTGGATGGTACAGAATCGACAGGGTCCTTGGGGGTCTATCTGTTGAGTCATTCAGTTTTTCCAGGCAGCTTTTTTATGCATATTCCGTCTGAAGGAAGCTGCAAGTTCCCTCCCTTAGGCTCACTTAGCTCTTGGGGGAAAAGTCACAGGCTTCCCTCACAGTAGTTAGAAGTGCAGTTTGCCAGCTGGGCATGGTGGCGCATGCTTGTAATCGCAGTACTTGGGAGGCTGAGACCGGAAGATCCGGGTTGGTGGCCAGCCTCAGCTACTTAGCGAGGCCCTCCGCAACTTAGTGAGACCCGGTTTCAAAATAAAGAATAAAAAATAGGGCTCAGGGTGTAGCTCAGAAGTAGAATGCCCCTGGGTTCAATTCCTAGTTCCACAAAAAAAGAAAAAAAAAAAAAAGAAATGCAGTTTGCCCCCACAACA
>PVJS01035418.1:0-21022 GCA_004027185.1 Glis glis | reverse complement strand
AGGGCAGGAGGAGGACCACTCCTTAGAGGGCAGGAGGAGGACCACTCCTTAGAGGGCAGAAGGAGGACCACTCCTTAGAGGGCAGGAGGAGGACCACTCCTTAGAGGGCAGGAGGAGGACCACTCCTTAGAGGGCAGGAGGAGGCCACCCTCCCTTTTGTCTGCAGTGGATGTCATGGGCATCTTCCACTGCCCATACCCATCCCTGAGGTGGCAGACATTTCTGAATACTTGCTGATCTGGATTTTCCTCACAGCGATGATGCAGACTTGTGGAGGGGATTGTAGGCGCCGCTCCCCTGGGGTACACCATTCGAAGAGGAGACATTTTGCTCTTCCTAATGTTTATGTACAAGGGAAGATGGCTCAGGGGTGGGGCAGAAAGTGCATGTCGCTCTTAGGCATTATTTCAATATCTCACCCCAGAATCATGCTGTCTACAATTTTATCTCTTTGATTTTCCAAATAAGGATATCCAATATGTCATTTATGAGCTACCACTGTCCTAAGTCACGTCCACCCAGCTCGTAATGTTTAGCAAAGTCTGTGTAGCTGTTTGAGATGAACTCCATTCTTTATTCATAAAAATAGTTAAGTGAATTCCATGGACTTCGGATTTGTCTTGTTTATATGATCTTCTTAATAACTTCAAACGAAATGATCAACATTCTCTCAACTTCTTAGATTAAAACTTTGGAGCAGACCAAAGCCATTGAAGACCTAAATAGATCCAGAGACAAGCTGGAGAAGATGAAGGAGAAAGCAGAGCAGAAGCTGGTGTCTGTCCAGTCAGCACTGGGTACGGCAGAGCACAAGGCAAAGGAGGAACAGGCAAGGGCCCGGAACACGATCGAGGTGGTAACCAGCCAAGTGAAGACGCTCAAAAAATCTCTGGAAGAAGCAGAAAAGAGAGAAAAACAGGTAGGTAGGAATCCGGTGGGGAAATCTTCTTGTTTGGGAAATGGCAGGCCCATCCAAGAGCTGGATAAACATTCCTATGGAACGCTTCACAGATTGGTGCGTCCTCCTGCTCGGGGACCGTGCTCATCTTCTGTGTGCTATCCCACGTAAGTGTCTGTCTGCCAAGGAGAGCATTATTCCTTTCTTTCCCTCCCTCCCTCCCTCCCTCCCTCCCTCCCTTCCTTCCTTCCTTCTTCCTTCCTTCCTTTCTTCTTGTAGTACTGGGAATTGAACCCAGAGACTGCCTTCTTTCCTTCCTTTTTTTTTTTTTTTTGCGGTACCGGGGATTGAACCCAGGGACATTCTACTTCCGAGCTACACCCCCAGTCCTATTTTTATTCTTTATTTTGAAACAGTGTCTCACTAAGTTGCGGAGGCCTCACTAAGTAGCTGAGGCTGGCTTTGAACCTGAAATCCTCCTGTCTCAGCCTCCCAAGTACTGGGATGACAAGTGTGCGTCACCACGTCCAGCTATTCATACATTTCTTCAAAAACCATTTGTGAAGCTTTGTGTATCATTTCGACATAGCCATCTGCTCTCCGGCCTCCTTTTGGAGTTCCAGTAACTGTTATGACCGACTGTAATTTACACTTCTCGGTGGCATGGCATAGATTGTAGGGAGGGAAAGAAAGATCTCCTTGAAGCGACAAGAAGCCCGTGGAAACCCAGGCTCTGGGTGTGGTCTTCATGCTTGGTGACTGCCTCTGGGGCTTGCGTCCTGAGCCATATCTCTTCCATCTCTTCCAGAGATCAGTTGCAGGAAACAGGCTCCAATCTCAAACAGTGGCACCCAGACTTGATAGTCCACCAAGCACAGATGTGAGCCATAAAAAAGTACTCATTGGCCGGCTGGTTGGAAGGAGGAATGCTTTATCTGGTGAGCACATCAGGTCAAGCAGAAAGAAATATGTCCCGGGCAGTCTGACCCCCATTGGCTTTTATGTCACTCTCTTTCTGAGGCTCAACAGGGCAGAGCATGGACTCTGGTCCTAGGATTTTTCTTTTCTTTTCTTTGGCTGCCTCTGCTTTGGCTCATGTGTCAGGCAGAGCTGGGGAGAGCCAAACAGTGAGAGAAAATGTTCTCGGAAAGAAAACATTTCAGGAATGAAGAGCTTTGGCCACCTTCGAAAGGGTGGAAAGGTTTGGGGGAAACGCGTGTGTCTGGGAGATGAGGCTGGTGTCCTAGCTGTTCAGCGGCTACAAGATAACACCATCCACCGGGTGGTGTGAACAAGACAGTTATTTTCTGGAGGTTGGTGCAGGTGCCAGCAGATGGCTGTCTACTTCAAACAGGATGTCTTCCTGCAGCGTCCTCCCATGGTGGAAGGGACAAGGCAGTTCTCTGGGGCCTCTTTTATAAGGCCATGAATCCCATCATGAGGACTCCGCCATCTTGACACTGTCTAAACCTAATTAACTCCCAAAGCTCCACCTCCGGATACCATTGCAATGGGTTATGTTTCAACATATACATATTTTTTTGGGGGGTACAAACATTTCTACCATAGCAGGTGGAGAGAACATTATATCTCCCAAACTGGACTCTGCATGGGAAGGTGGTTGGAAAACACATGAGCAGGGGCGGGCATGTTTGGGTGGTGTTCTGATACAATTTCATCTCCAGGTTTGATCACACCTATTCTAAACTGGAAGGTACCTTTAGTGAGGTGTTGTCCAGATATCCCCGATTTACCTGCTTCTGCATTAGCCTTGAATGACAGAAACTAGCCTCAGAGAATCTGAAGGGCTGCATGAAGCTATTTCAACCAGGCCTCCTTTCTTGATGGACAAATAGTAGTTCCAGCCCAGCCCAATGTTAGGTTTGAGCACAGTCTGGGTGATTTGGCAATAACTTAGAAACCTAGCTGGGCGTGGTGGCGCACTCTTATAATCCCAGTACTTTGGGAGGCGGAGACCGGAGGATCCGGGTTCGCGGCCAGCCTCAGCTCTCTCTCTCTCTCTCTCTCTCTCTCTCTCTCCTTGTCTCTCTCTGTCTCTCTACTTAGTGAGGCCCTCCGCAACTTCGTGAGACCCGGTTTCAAAATAAAGTATAAAAAATAGGGCCGGGGGAGTAGCGCGGAGGTAGAACGCCCTTGCGTTCAATCCCCAGTACTGCAAAAAAAAAAAAAAGAAACCTTCCTGTTTTCACTAGCTCACTCTTTCTTGCCATTCATGCTTCATTTAGAGACCCTGTTTCAAAATAAAGAATAAAAAATAGGGCTGGGGGTGTAGCCTAGAGGTAGAATGCCCCTGGGTTCAATCCCCAGTACCACACACACAAAAAGTTCATTGCTTAGTTAGAATCCCAGTGCATAAACATTTACCATCCATCGACACAACCATACCAACATTTGCAGAGTATTTCTAGCGTGCAGAGCACAGGCACAGTCATCGTTCCATTTGTTTTCAATTTCAGAACAGGTGAGTATATGGTTGGTCTCACCCTGGAGAGGAGCAAATAAAGTCTTAGTGAAGTCAAAGTCTCATTTCTGGTTGGTTCACTGGGGATCTTTGTAAGCCAATACACCATCCATTGGCTCATCAGGAAAGTGGTTATGAAGTTTCCGAAGGCTGGTGCCTGCAGAGACTTTAGAAGAATCTTAGCAGGCAAACCCATCTAATTTATAAGTGGGAGAACTAAGGCTTAAGTGGGTAGTTAATTTACCTACCTCATGCAAACCTTGGTTTTCCAGGTTTTTGCTATTGTCCTTGTTGTTGCATCTGACTGAGCCACCGTTGACACATGTCACTCTCTCAATTAATGTGTTTCTGTTTGATGTTGCAGCTGATGGACTTCAGGGAGGTAGTTTCCCAGATGCTGGGCCTGAACATGACCGCTCTCGCCCTCCCCGACTATGAGATCATCAAATGCCTCGAAAGACTGATCCATTCACACCATCATCACTTTGTTACCTGCGCCTGCCTCAGAGACATGAGTACCAGACACAACGGGCACCCACAAAGCCACTTGAAGCTTCTTCATTGAATACTCTTATTTCTAGAGGAAGGTGGAGCTGAGATATGGGGCATGGTTCTCAATTTCACACATTTCTCCAATCTTTGAAATTTGATCAATGTGTGGATGTTGTACACTTTGATGATATAGTGAGAATGTCTCTGTCAGAAAAGGACCTCAAAGGTGCCAGCCCTAGACACGTGTTCCAGACTGAGAACACCCACTGTCTCATTTGCTAGCACCCAGAAGAATTCCACTAGATTGCAGTCTAGATTGGGAAAGGGGGAGTAGAGAAGTAACATGGATGGTGGGGGTTTTTTGTTTGTTTTGGGGGCTTTACTAGCCAATTTAATTTTCATAATAACCATGTGGAGAATCTTTTTAGAAAATATTTTGATATATATATTTTTGACACATAGTAATTATACCTATTTATGGGGTACAGCGTGCCATTTCAACACAGGTATACAATGTGTAATCAATCATCAGAGCAGGGTAACGTGGAGAAGCTTCAATGCTTTTATTTTACAACCTCACTGGGCTCAGAGACGATGTCACTTACCCAAGGTTGACTCTGGTTAGCCAGGGAGCCAGGAGGTGTCAAAGGACAAGCCTGTTCTAGCCCAGTCTCAGCGGCTCCTGAATCCTGATGCTGGCAGAAATTGCCAGAATAAAGGAAGAAAATCATCCCTCCAATCAAGAATTAGAGTCCCAAAGTGACAGAGTTTTGAGTGGAACCTATATAGTTTGTTTAAAAAGCAATCCACAGTGAGGCCCTCCACAACTTAGTGAGACCCGGTTTCAAAATAAAGTATAAAATATAGGGCTGGGGGTGTAGCTTGGAGGTAAAATGCCCCTGGGTTCAATCCCTGGTACCGCAAAAAAAAAAAAAAAAAGCAATCCACCCAATTTATTTCGATAAATAACACAGGTCTGCGGTCCAGTAAGAAATTTACCTATTTTAGATGTTGCTACCAGATTGCATTTGGTAGTAATTTTGAATATTTGAGGGGGGCTGAACATCTCCTATACTATTCAAAGATATTGTAAATAGTATCATTTAAAAAACAAAAATTGTTATTTTTCCATTTTTTATTGAAAATTGGAAATTTTTTTTATTGAAAAATGGAAATTTTTTAAATTTAAAAATAAAAACTTAGCTGGGCATGGTGGCGCACGCTTGTAATCCCAGTACTTGGGAGGCTGAGACAGGAGGATCCGGGTTCGCGGCCAGCCTCAGCTACTTAGTGAGGTCCTCTGCAACTTAGTGAGTCCCTGTTTCAAAATAAAGAATAAAAAATAGGGCTAGGGGTATAGCTCGGAGGTAAAATGCCCCTGGGTTCAATTCCCAGTACTGCAAGAAAAAAAAATGAAAACTTTCATGTGCACCCAACCCTATAATGAGGAAGAAATCCTATAATTTTCTTCATGAATATATCAAATACATTCATAGCTAGGATAATTTTTCATGATCAAGATTTTATTATAAATCTCCACTAATTTCTACTTCCTTTTAAAACCTTCCTCCCTCCCTCCCTTCCTTCCTTCCTTCCTTCCTTCCTTCCTTCCTTCCTTCCTTCCTTCCATGGTACTGGGGATTGAACCCAGAGCTTTACCCTTTGAACTACACCCCCCAGCTGTTACTATTTTTGTGTTTTGACAGGGTCTTTATAAGTTGTCCAGGCTGGCCTTGAACTTGCTATCCTTCTGCCTCAGCCTCCCAAGTAGCTGGGATTATTGTCATGTACAATCATGCCCTACTTTTTTGTGTGTGTGTGTGGTACTAGAGATTATTATTATTATTATTATTTTTTTTTTTTTTTGCGGTACTGGGGATTGAACTCAGGGGCATTCTACCTCTGAGCTACACTCCCAGCCCTATTTTTTATTCTTTATTTTTAAACAGGGTCTCACTAAGCTGCGGAAGGCCTAAGTAGCTGAGGCTGGCCGCAAACCTGGATCCTCCAGTTTCAGCCTCCCAAGTACTGGGATTACAAGCATGTGCCACCATGCCCGGTTTGTACTGGTGATTAAACTCAGGGATGTTCTACTTCTGAGCTACACTCCCAGCCCTATTATATTTTTAAATTTTGAAACAGGGTCTCATTACATTGCAGAGGACTTGACTAAATTGCCGAGGCTGGCTGTGAAACTGCGGTCCTCCTATTTCAGCCTCCCAAGTACTGGGGTGACAGGCATGTGCCACCATGCCTGGCATGTTTAAAAAATTTCTTTGTACCAATGTTTTTCAGGAAACCATATTCTTAACTTCACTGAGAAAAACATATCTCTTTTGGACAATTTATCTTATTTTTACCATATGAAATGTACTTTTTTTGTCCCTGTAAGAAGCTCCAGTATCTTATTAGAGCAAAGCAAAAATTAGATCTAGTGTATACTAATGTTAAGAGAAAATGAAAAATATACAACTAACTCTTCACGAGTCAACCAAAAATCAATATCACAAACAAGACATAGGCTGTTTCTAGACTAATAGAGATTAAAGAGACATATTAACCAATTGCAAAGGTCAAAACTAGATTAGATCCTATTTTGGATAAAAAAAAGCATAAAACCATTCTTACAATAATTGGGTAAACCTGAATGTGAACTCAATAATAGATGACATTTTAAAATTTTAATTTTTGAAGCTTAATAAATTCCCTCCCTTCTTTCTGTCCCTCCCTTCCTTTCTCCCTCCCTCCCTCCCTCCCTCCCTCCCTCCCTTCCTTCCTTCCTTCCTTCCTTCCTTCCTTCCTTCCTTCCTTCTTTCTTCCCTCCCTCCCTCCCTCTCTCTCTCTCTCTCTCTTTCTTGGCAGTACTGGGGATTGATCACAGAGTTGCTTTACCGAGTTACATCCCCAACCCTTTTTCTTTTTTCTTTTGAGACAGGGTCTCGCTAAGTTACTGCAAGGTGTCCTTGAACCTGCCATCCTTCTGTCCCAGCCCCCAGGTACTGGGGTTATAGGCATGCACTACCACGCTCGGCTAGATTGTTATACTTTCAATAATTAAAGATCCGAGAATCCATAGTGCTGCACAAACTAAGTGATAAAATGGGTGGAAAAAGGGAAGAACTTCTTTTAAGAAAATTACTATCTAATAAATGTAGGATAGATGGTGAAAAAAAAGGAGAGAAAAAATAAAATCTAAAAGTAAACGGGTGACATAGGTCAGATGACAGGCAGGGGGAGCGCGGCCCTGGCTCTGCGTGGGGTGGGCCCTCTCCTGGTGTGCCAGGCTGGGCTCGGTGGCATTCTGCCAGTGAGTACACACAGTGCCCAGCCCGAGGACACCACCTGGGCCCCCTGGAGGCCAGAGGCCAGAGAGGCAGCCTCAAATATTCTTAGGGGAGGCCTAGAGGCTCCGAGGTCCCCCACATGCTCCAAAGAGGGAGCCCACCCTGCCCCCGAGCGAGGAGTGACGTCACTGGGTCCCTGGAGTGCGCACCCATGAATGCTGGCATGGGGTGTGCAGGGAGTGGGGGGGGCTGTTTTGTACATTTTTTCCCTGTATTCATTTTCCATCTTTAATAAATTTGATTTGTCTTCTTTGTAAATGTATTTCCTATATCATTCAAAGATATTTTAATTGGTATCATTTAAAGAACACAAATGAGCTGGGCATGGTGGCTCATGCCTGTAATCCCAGTACTTGGGAGGCTGAGACAGGAGGATCACATGTTTGAGGGCTATTGGTGAGGCCCTCGGCAGCTTAGTAAAACCCTGTTTCAAAATAAAAAACAAAGTAGGGCCAGAGGTGTAGCTCAGAGGTAGAACACCCCTGGGTTCAATTCCCAGCACACACCACACACACACACACACACACACACACACACACACACACTAAAGATTGCAAATGTGTTATTTTTCCACTTTTGATTTATCATTAATTACATGTCAGGATTTATGTAAGGGGCAAAAAACAGTTCTTAGTGGTTAGTACTGTACTTTCTCTTTAATTATGTGAAATCACTTTCCATTTTCCCAAATATATGTTTATATAGTATTTCTACTGTGTGACTCAAGTTCTATATAGTAATTTTTTTCTTTCAGTGTTAGGGGTTGAACCCAAGGCCTCATGCATGCTAGGCAAGCTCTGTACCACTGAGCTACAACCCCAGTCCTTACAATAATTTTTTTTTTTTTGCGGTACTGGCAATTGAACCCAGGGTCATTCTACCTCTGAGCTACACCCCCAGCCCTATTTTTTTATTCTTTATTTTGAAACAGGGTCTCACTAAGTAGTTGAGGCTGGCCACAAACCCGGATCTTCCTGTCTCAGCCTCCCAAGTACTGAGATTATAAGCGTGCGCCACCATGCCCAGCACAATAATATAATATATTAATTAATAATATAAAATATTTAAAGTGTTTAAATATAATCCTTAGAGATATTTAGTAGAAAGGGTATATGGGATAAGAAAAATGAATTCTGTCCATGCATCTAGTTCATGTACACACTATTTGTCAGTTGGACAAATTCAAAATCTGTTGGCGAAGCCACTTCCCTCCTTGCTAAATGCCAGCTGGTTTGCCTCTCTGTCTGTGGCACGCATTCCAGTTGGCAGGCAGCTTCATATTTTTATGTTAGATTTTGTTCTATAATATCCATGTATATTTTATGTTGTCCAATAAAATTCATTAGGCTGTTGTGAGTTTTAGATAAGGTCTTAAAATATTTAATACTAACTCTCATACCAAATACACTTGAGTGAGATTGCTACTGCGGTTGTCACTGTGGTCATGGAGACATCCAAAGGCGCGCATAAAATATCTCAGGAAAAATGTTCCAGTTTAAGCAGGGCGTGGTGGCTGAGATAGGAGGATCACAGGTTCGAGGCCAGTCTCAGCAATTTAGCGAGACCCTATTTAAAAAAAAAAAATAAATAAATAAAAAGGGCTGGGAGTGTAGCTCAGAGGTAGAACACCCCTGGGTTCAATCCCCAGTTTAAAAAAAATCTGATTTAAATTTCCAATTTTACCTTATTTGACAGAGGATTAGCGCGTGATTCAAGGCTAGGGTTGATGGGCTGAAGAGCTGTTAAGAAGCCGGTAGTACTGATACTGTCACGATACGCAGGACTTAGAGGTGGAGTCTCATTTACGTTGGGGCAGCATTTCACGATTATGTGACCTTTGACTTGGAAGGCTCCGCCCAGTTTGTATGGTAGTGATCGTATCCACATTACTGTACACTCCTCAGCGCCTCATCAGCAAGCGTGGCTGGACGCTTCTCTTCCCTTCCTGTGGCTTCATACTGTTATTCTTTCACCCTTGCATAAAAACCACTGCTCTTCTGAAGCTCCCGCTCATGGACATACAATTTTCTCCTGGTCCTCAAGGTGGCTACCTGCTAACATCCTGTGTATTCTCTCTCCTCAAGCCTTCTGCAAATGGTTCATAAGCGTCGTCTCCGTCCCATCGAGCACTGTCTTTGCTTTGGGTAATGTTAGTGCCCCCAAGGCCAACCCAAGCAACATCATGTTTGTAGTTGCTCAGCTTTCTCAGCTCTCCTCCATTCTCTGCTTTTGCTTGAGCCTCTCATACCTTAGACTGCCGTGTAGAGTAATGCAATTTAGATTATCTTAAGTTGAAAAGAGACTTTTGAGGGTTCCTTGGAAAGATTCAAGTGTAGCCTAAGCTTCATCTTGGCTAGATTCAGGGATTCGAAATTGTCGTTTGTGCCAGGCATGGTGGTGCATGCCTGTAATCTCAGTACTTGGGAGGCTGAGACAAGAGGATTGCAGGTTTGAGGCCAGCCTTAGCAATTTAGTGAGACCCCATTTCAAAATAAAAAAAAAAAAATAAGCCGGGCGTGGTGGTGCATGCTTGTAATCCCAGTACTTGGGAGGCTGAGACCGGAAGATTTGGGTTCGCCGCCAGTCTCAGCTACTTAGTGAGGCTCTCTGCAACTTAATGAGACCCTGTTTCAAAATAAATAATAAAAAAAATAGGGCTGAGGGTGTAGCTCGGAGATAGAATGGCCCTAGGTTCAATCCTCAGTACTAAAAAAATGAATAAATAAATAAATAAATAAATAAATAAATAAAATAAAAGGGCTGGGGTGGAGCTGGGAGATAGAATGCTCCTGGGTTCCATCCCTAGTACCAAAAAAAAAAAAAAACAAACCCAAAATAAATAAATAAATAAATAGTTGTCTGGATTCTTTCTGCTCCTGTCCCTCTCTCATCTCTGCTTGCTTTTGCTTGTCTCTGCATGTTGGCTCGCTTCCTCCTGCAGACAGCTTCCTCCATGCTAACAGGAAAGAAGGTCTTTATAACTGTGTTGGCTCTTCATTGTTGTAACAGAATACCTGAGAAAAAACTTAAAGGAGGAAAGATTTGTTTGGCTCATAGTTTCAGTCCTTGGTTAGCGGGCTCCAGTGCTTTGGGTCTGAGGCGAGGCTGAACATCATGGCAGAAGGGCGTGGCGGAGGAAAGTTGCTCAGCTCATGGCATCTGGGAAGCAGAGAGGGAGAGCGAGAGCGAGAGCGAGAGTGAGAGTGAGAGACAAGATACACCCGTGTAGAGCATGCCCCTAGTGACCTATTTCCTCCAACTGGGCCCTACCTCTGAATAGGCCATTGAGCCATGAATGCATCAGTAGATGAATCCATTGATGGGATCAAAACCCTCATGATCCAATCACTTCCCCAAGCCTCATTGCTGAGCATTGCACGGGGAACCAAGCTGTCAGCACGTGAGTCTTTGGGGAACATTCTAGATCCAAACTATAGCACCATCTGTGAGTTGAGAAAGAGACTGTCTGCAAGCATCCGTGTGAGCAATCTCAGAGAAGAGCCCTATTGTCATGTTCCCATCCCTGGAGCCAGGGGATGAACCCATGGTGCCCTGCAGTGAGGCTGGTTCTGTGAGGGCCTGGGATTAACTTTCACCCAGCGCCACACACAACGACAGAGAGAAAGCTCCCCGGAGGAAGAGAGGCCGGACATACACACAACACACACACACACACACACACACACATGTCACATCAGGACCTGCCAGTCTCCTAGAGCTTTTCTAGCTCTGAAATCTTTAAAAAAATTTTTTTTATGAACGTGTATTAATTGTACATATTAACAGGGTTCAGTGTGATATTTCCACGCATACATACAGCATGCACTGATTGAAATCTGAAATGAAAATCTCCATAACCTGTTTTCAACCCAGACCTTTACCTCTTACCCCCAACTGGCTGTTCTCGGAGCCTTGGCGTTTCTGCGGTCCCCACATTTCCTCCCTCTCTGCCCTACTCATCTCTATTCCATCTGGAGCCAGCCTGGATATTAGGGTTCATTTCCTCGACTATTCTCTTCCTAACACCTTTGACTTCCTTTTCCCTTGCCTTTCTGCCTTCCACTTTGAAATAGTCCCAGCAACCAATGTTTCTGCTGCGTCTCCTGCCCCACCGAACGAGGCTGGAGAAAATGACATAAAATCACAGCTAAGTGACATCCCAGATTCGAGCCCTTGATCTCTGCTGAGCCCTCTGTGTGGACGGTGATCCTGCGCTGTGTTCCTGGTTAGCTTCGCTACCATTTTCCGAAACAACTATTACAAATATTCTTCTCCTGCTCAGGGCTCTTATCCTTTCTCTCCCTTCTTCCCTCTCAGCGGATAATCTCGGCTCTGATTTCGCTCAGCAAATAGAAGCCATTACAGGAAGCACTTTGCCCTCGCCTCCTGCCCAGCCTCACCATGTCGTGTCATGTCCACGTCCTCGCTCCCTGTCTCGGGGTTCCTGCTCCCTGGCTCGGGGTTCCCACTGCCTGGCTCAGGGTTCCCGCTCCCTGGCTTGGGGTTCCCGCTCCCTGGTGCTGGCCCCCTCCGCAACTGAGGCCCACCCATTGTTTTCTCCTCTTTCACGTGTTTTTGTCCCCACCTTCGTTAGTGGCTTATTTCCACCAGCCTTTAAATAAGTTTAAATCTCTCATATATTAAAAAACAAAAACAAACACACAAAAGTCCTTTTACTTCACAATAAATGGCTCCTCAGAGCCTTGTCTCTCTCCTCCTCTTCACAGCCGAGCCCCTTCAAAATGTCCTTTATTCTGCTCTTTCTGGTCTTACTTCCCATTCATGCTATATTAGACAGGGTTCACTAGATTAACAGAATTCACAGAATGAGTATATTTGAAAAGGGGATTTATCAGATGGGCTTACAGTTTGAAGCAATGTAGTCCCAGGTTCTGACTGCACGTGGAGAGTCAGAGGAACCAGTAGCTGGTTGAACGGTCTAAGAGCTGGAGTCTTAGGATCGGAGCAACCACTAATTCAGTCCCAGTCCAAGACGTGAAGATCAGGAAGCTCTTTGGAGAAACGATGGTGAAGTTTCAGTTCCAAGAGCTGGATGCCGAGAAGATCAAGAAGCTCTTCAGAGAAAGGCGAAACCGGCGACCAACGATCTCAGGCGAGAGCAGATGCGTTTTCCTCGGAAAGAGTCGCACGCGCTCTATGCGGCTTCTCCCTCTTTATCTAAGTCCACACCTATCAGAATCCTGCTGCCTACATTCAGGGCAGGGCTTTCTCTTTAATCTGCTGTTACACACCCAAAATCACATAATCTTGGGTGTGTCATGATCAGGTCAAGTTGACAACCTAGATTGACTATCACACATGCCATGCCCCTGTGACCTGGCCCTGGCCTCTAGTCATCCAGCGCTCCCATTTTGGTTAGCAAATATTTTTTTAGTTCTTTTAAAATTAATTAAAATTTTGTGGTACTGGGGATTGAACCCTAAGGCATTCTAACTCCGAGCCGTGACCCCAGCCCTATTTTATTTTGAAATAGAGTCTCATTAAGTTGCTGAGGGTCTTGCTAAGTTGCTGAGGCTGTCCTCGAACCTGCGACCCTCCTGTCTCAGCCTCCCAAGTACTGGGGATTACAGGCATGTGCCACCACTCCTGGCTTCTTTTTGACTTTTAAAGTGCTTTTCTTTCTTGAACGTTCTGCAACATGTGGTGCTATCGGCCATTCCCTCCCTGAAACCTTCTCTTCCACTGGTTTCCATGATGTGTACTCCATCTGCTGTTCTCTCAGTTCTCGGTGCTTGAGTTAGATAAATTCACATTTATAAGAAACTAAAGTGAAAGGAGAGACTCACATAAGGAAAAGTGGGTACCTGTGTGGGCGAGAAACTCGGCTCACAGTCAGACTCTGAAGAGCAGTGGGGCCCTGGAGACTGGAAGGCAGTTGATAGAGTCTGAGACCTGAGGGCTGCGTGCAGGGCCCAGGCGTCTCTCTTTTGTGTCTCTTATCCCGGGCAGTTCCAGATTTCCTTTGATCACTTAATCAAGACTCAACTTTCTGTCTTTGCTTCTACCGCTTCAGCCAGCACCCACCCTCAGCATCCCTCCACTACCCTCTCTGCCTCTGACTTCTGATTAATCTAGGCTGCCCCCCGGTTAATATCCTTTCTTCCCCTCCTCCCCTCCTTTCTTTCTTTCTTTCTTTCTTTCTTTCTTTCTTTCTTTCTTTCTTTCTTTCTTTCTTTTTTTCTCCTTCCTTCCTTCCTCCCTCCCTCCCTCCCTCTTTCTCTCCCTTTCTCTCTCTTTCTTCCTTCCTTCCTTCCTTCCTTCCTTCCTTCCTTCCTCCCTCCCTCCCTCCCTCCCTCTTTCTCTCCCTTTCTTTCTTTCTTTCTTTCTTTCTTTCTTTCTTTCTCTCTCTCTCTCTCTCTTATCTCTCTCTCTCTCTCTCCCCCTCTCCCTCTCTCTTTCTTTCCTTTCTTTCTAGTACTGGGGATTGAACCCAGGGGTGCTGTACCTCTGAGCTACACCCCCAGCCCTATTTAATTTTTTTTTTTAATTTTGAAACAGGGTCTCACTAAGTTGCTAAGGGCCTCGCTAAGTTGTTGAGGCTGGCCTCAAACCTGCAATCCTCCCGTCTCAGCCTCCCAAGTACTAGGATTACAAGAGTGCACCACCACGCCCGGCTGGCTCTTATATTTTCTAATACTTTCTGGCTTTTCTGTGTCTTGCTGTTTCTGCTTCCACTATTAATTCCTGGCTCCTTTTCTCTCTGTCCTTCCTCCACACGGAGTACCTGGCCGCTTTGTTCGGTCACTCTTCAGTATAAGGTGCCCCTGACGAGCAGCAGCACCCTGTGCCACGCCGCAGAGCGGGGCCGGGACAGGCCTGCAGATGAGCTGACTTGGGTCAGGACCATTTCTGGTCCAGTCTGCCGTGCTTGCCGAGTGGGGTCTTGTGCCTGGCTCTTGGGTGTGCGTGCTCTTTGACAGTCTGTTCTAGGCCTCTTTTTCTTACATTTTCTGCACTTTCTAGTGCATTAGCCCTGTGACCTCAGGCAGGTTACTTGTCTCCTTGAGCCGTGGTTTCCTCCTCTGTAAAATACAGGTAATATCTACCCATTATAAGTTGAATTGTGGGGCTGGGTGTGGTGGTGCACGTTTGTAATCTCAGTAATTGGGAGGCTGAGACAGGAGGATCGCAGGTTCGTGGCCAGCCTCAGCTACTTAGTGAGGCCTCCACAACTTAGTGAGACCCTGTTTCAAAATAAAGAATAAAAAATAGGGCTGGGGGGGTAGCTTGGAGGTAGAATGCCCCTGGGTTCAATCCCCAGTGCCAAAAAAAAAAAAGTTGAATTGTGTCCCGCCAAAAGATGTGGAAGTTTTAACTCCAAGAACCAGTGACTGTAAGCTCATTTGGAAATAAGGTCTTAGCAGATAATCAAGTTAAGGTGAGGTCAGTAGGGTGATCCCTCATCCCAAATGACAGTTGTCTTTAATATAAAGGGGAGATTTGGGGACACACACACATACACACACACACACGCACACACCCACACACACACACACACACACGGAGGCTGCCCCGTGCAGATGAAAGCAGACCGCAGGGCAATGGGTCGACAAGTCAAGGGGTGCAGATTGCAGATTGCAGCCAACCACAGAGGCTGGGGCAGAGACCTGGCCCAGCTTCCCCCGCACTGGCCTTAGGAGGAACCAACCCCGCAGACAGCTTGGTCTCCAACCTCTCAGCTCCAGAGTGGTGAAGGCAATGCATTCTGTGGTTTAAGCCCCTCAGTTTGTGGAACTCTTCAATGGCAGCCCTAGGAAACTAATATATTTCCTTATAAGCCTGTAAAAATTAAATACTGTAATGCACTTAGGAGATATCTGGGCTCATGGGGGTACTGGAGGCAGGCTAGCTGACATTGCTGTGAGTATTGTTAGCCAGTTCCACCTGTCCTCGTGGCTTTATCATCTGTGTAATGATGGTGCCGATCTTTCTTTCTCCAGATCAGATTTCTGCCCCGATCTTCACAGCCGTGTGTGGAGTGGGATTGTGAGGTGGAGACACAAGGGAACTGAGCAGAAAAGGCCTGGGTCCAATAGGGCTCTACTGAGGCACGTGGGCTAGCTGGTGAACCCGTTTGAACCCCATGCACGTCAAGACTACATAAGGAATAAGAGTGTTTTTCGCATGGAGTCCGTGACGGGTCTACTGACTTGACATGTGGAGGGTGCAGTTAGACCCTGCGTGGCACAGGTGCTTGGTAAACGCTGTTACATCCCGCCGGCTTCTCAAACTCGGCCTATGTGACACCGAATTCACAGTTTCAGCCTCCTCCGTGTCCTCCCCGCCCCACCTGTGTCCCATAACCAGCTTCTCTCCAGTCTCCTTCCTCAGGGATGACCTGGCACCCGCTCCGATGCCCAAGGCAGGCTGTTGGAGGGAAACTGCGATCTCTCGCTCCCACACCTGATAAATTACCCAGCCCTGTCTCTTCCAACCCCTGCCTTCCCCCTCATCCACCCAAGTCTCTCCGTCTACTTTAACAAAACCGCTGTGGTTTACACCCATTGCCTCTTACCCAGCCTCCATGGGGGTGTCCCTGCATTGTCCCTTCTCTTCCCCATTGTAGTCAGACAGATCATCTAAAAAAATACAAATAGGAGCCGGGCGTGGTGGCACACGCTTGTAATCCCAGTACTTGGGAGGCTGAGACGGGAGGATCTGGGTTCGCGGCCAGCCTCAGCTACTTAGTGAGGCCCTCTGCAACTTAGTGAGACCGTTTCAAAATAAAGAATAAAAAAAATAGGGCCTGGGGGTTTAGCTGGGAGGTAGAATGCCCCTGGGTTAATCCCTTTTACCACCAAAAAAAAAAAAAATACAAATAGGCCTGGCTTGGTAGTGGAGGCCTGTAATCCTGGTACTCGGGAGGCTGAGACACGAGGATCGCAGGTTTGAGGCCAGTCTCAGTAACTTAGTGAGACTCTCAGTGACTTGGGAGACCTGGTTTTAAAATAAAAATAAATAAAAAGGAGGCCGGGTGTGGTGGTGCACGCTTGTAATCCCAGTACTTGGGAGGCGGAGACCAGAGGATCCGGGTTTGTGGCCAGCCTCAGCTACTTAGTGAGGCCCTCTGCAACTGAGTGAGACCCGGTTTCAAAAAGTATAAAAAATAGGGCCGGGGATGTAGTGCAGAGGTAGAACGCCCCTGGGTTCAATCCCCGGTACCGCAAAAATAAATAAATAAATAAATAAAAAGGGCTGGAGGTATATCTCAGAGGTAGAATGTCCCTGGGTTCAATCCCTAGTGCCAAAAATCAATCAACCAAATCAAATAAAATACAGAGGATCCCATGACTCCTAGATAAAGTCAGCCTGGCTAGCATGGAGCACAGGGTTCTCTCCCCTCCCTGTTCTCTAGGAATGTCGCCCTTCACACGGAACAGCCACAGCCGCTGCACTTCCTCCAGTGCGTCTCCCACTGCGGGGCTTTGCAACTCTGACCATTAGGACAGGATGCTGTAGCTTTCCTATCCTCATTTGACTGATTCCTGCTTATTCTTTGGGACTCTGGTGTCATCTCCGCCAAAGAGCTTCCCCTGCTGTCCTCTGGTCGGGTTAGGTAACCCACTACTGGGTTTCCATGGCGCCTGGTGCATAACTGTACTAGCCTTATTGACAACAACCCTTTATGGCAGAATCTCCTTTAATGGACAAAGAAACACCGAGACTCAGGCGAGCGAAGGTTATAAGCAGTTGACCTGAAATCCAGGCCGGTCTTATTGGGGAGTGCATAGAACTCACTCTCAGCCACGCTGCCTCCTGCAGACTCCTTCCCTGCACTTTGTTCCAGTGCTTGGCCCATGGAGGAGGCTCATGAGCATTTGCTGACTGTCTGATCAGATCAGTCACAGGCACATTCTAGACTACTAAAAACACTTCAGAGAAAATCGGCAGAATGGAGTTTGAATATTCAGGAGGGTGGGACCTTCCTCTCTTTGTACTGGGACTTTCGACTGTATACAGATTTGGATAGATTCTCAATGCTTGATGGTTTGTGTAATCACAAAGCAGGGAGATGACTAATAACGATAATAGCTTGCAGATGCATTCAATTCTTCCTTATCAAAATGTTTTCATGCACATTATTTATTTTCATCTACACAATAATTCAGATAGGGCAGGCATCATTAGGCAAGGGAGGGGAAGAGAGAGAGGAGAGGAGAAAGAGTGAATTTACAGAACTGAGAATAGGTCCCAGGTTTCTTAATTCCTAGTTCCATGAGGTTTTCATTTCACAAAGCTGCTTCCCCTGCAATCCTCTGGGCAAAACACAACCACCCTGCTACTACTCAATTGGTAATAGATTGGTAAATAAAAATGGAGGGATTGCACCCACTGCTGATCTGGAAAGAGAAAACAGGGGATGAGGCCTATACGCATGCTCTCTGACCTCAGACTCACAAAATTCTATTTGGGAAGTGTGCTTAGCTGGAACATTGCTAAGTGGATAATTGATTTTGTTGTTTCCAACACCTGAAAGTCATTTATGTGCTCGAAGTGCACCTTTCCCATGGGGCTGGACTGAATGCCTTCACGAGGTGTTTAGGAAACTGAGGACGTGGTAAAGGCTACTGTTTCCCTGGGCTCTGTAGCAGGTGCCATGGCGTACCCCAGGTCCCCACTTTAGGGCCGAAGTGTTTTTTTTTTTATTTTTGTAGTGCTGGGGATTGAACTTGGGGCCTTACACAGCTGGGCAAGGGATCTACCACTATGGCCGCCTATAGCTACTGACTCCTGACAACCCACAGCTGAGTCCCTTCCAAGGACTCACCCTCTGCTAACGGGTCACAAACTCTTCCCAAGGGCAGCTCCTGCCCAGTGACTGGGCAATGTAGGGGCACGCAGACCTGGCCTCTTCTCTCAACACAGGACAACCCTGAAGGGTGACCACAACCGCTCAACTCTCCTGCTAGGAGATGGGCCAAGGCCTCTGCTGCCACCATATTGCAGTGCACCAGCTCCTGTTGCCCGTCCTGCCTCTCGCTTTCTTACAGCTTTTGTTCCTGAGTTTGCAATTCGATGCACCCTCCACCTAAAATCTCCATCTCAGAGTCTTTCCGGGAAACCTGACCTAAGACAGATTCCTGCATCTCCCTGCAGCTAGTTACGAAGACACTAAGTCATCTTGGTATTTTTCTTCATATAGATTTATCAATCAACCCGTCAGCAAGTATGCATGGGTTACTCGGTGTTACAGGGCCCACAGAGACAACAAAAACAAAAGAATCTAGGACAAATGACTTGACTTTTTGTTCCTTTACATAATTGTCCGTGGGAATTCATAACTAGGTTCCAGTATAAGGTTGAGAACCAGAAAAAGATTTTACTTTCTTTATTTTTACTTTCCTGTCATTTGTAATGGATTGTGGTACAGAACGGAAGCTAGGAACACTGGTATAAGCAAGAAGGGATCTGCCACAGTGTATTAAACGGCTTACAGAATCACATGACGATTGAGAAATAAACTTGTGGTTGAGCTTTCCACAGCAATTCCCAAAGGCACACCACAGAACCAAACCACCACCAAGAGAGCTGCTGCTATGGCTATGACCAAAAGAGCTGGTGGATCCACGCCTGTCATCCCAGTACTTGGGAGGCTGAGACAGAGGATGGCAGGTTCACAGCCAGCCTCAGCAACTTAGCGAGGCCCTCGGCAACTTAGTGAGACTCTGTTTCAAAATTAAAAAATAAAGTAAGGCTGGGGGTGTAGTAGCTCGGAGGTAGAATGCTCCTGGGTCCAACACACACACACACACACACACACACACACACACGCACACACACTGGTGGACCCAGAATCATATTGATGTTACCCTGATCCAGAAGCCCCACTTTCAGGGTGCCTCCCTGCCAGCTGCTAATTCCAGAACATCGCTGCCCCTGCCAGTTATCTAGACCAGGAAAAGCATGTCCTGTACCCTGCCTCTCGGGACCCATGGATCTAGTGACTTCAGGCTGGATCCTTTGCTAATGAGGCCACAGAAGACCAAGAGCAATAGCCGTGACAGTAGAGGTGTGACCACCATCATCTTCCAGATCGCACACTTAGGCATCTACCCGGCCAAATCCACATCACATCTGGAATCTTAAGGGATTCCAGGAAACAGTGTTTAACTCATCGGCGACAGAGGCATGTAGAGGAGCGTTTTAAAATCTTCTGGCGTGCTCCATTGTGAAATTCATTCTACTCACCCATGCACACAGTCACATACACATCTGCCTGAAATAAAAGGCTCACAAGAAAATGTGGTGCATCCCACTGGCTTCCCTCCCAGTCACGCTGCGCAGTGCCATGCTACCCTATGCTATTCTGTTCCATTAAGACATGTTGGTCTTGACCCACTAAGTTGATTTCATGTCCGACTAATGGATGACAACTGGCAGTTTGAAAAAAATCCCTCACTACAAGAGGAGAGAAATGGACATTGAGTGACAATCACAGTGTTCCTCATTCTGTGGGGCTCCCTCCCCTGTTTCTACTAACAAAAAGGATTTAAGACTATTCGCAGGAGGGGCTTAGTAATAGGATGCAGTGTGCAGTGGACTGAGGATTGGGAGAGCGGCTTCTTGTCCTGGAAACAGCAGTTCCTCCATTTGTAAATGAAAAGTTGCAATAACTCTGTGTTGTAATGACCCTGTCGATGCTTACCTAGTGGGAAAATCAAGGGAAAGGTGAGCGGCATCTTGTAAGCTTGGGTAGAGGGCGGATGAAACTCCCAAGCAGCCTCAATAGGAAATGCACTTGCAGATCAGCTGCTGCACCCCTAACAAGTCTTACTTGGCTTTAGTTCAGTTCCTGGTTTTGCATGTAGGTGTAAAACCTAATGATTAATTCTAAGAGCGCGGCAGTATGCATTGAATGCGAAATGTATGGTTGGTTCACCTGCCCCAGGTTTGGAAAGCAACAGTTAATTTCACTGTTAAGGTTTGTAAAGAATTTAATCCCTTAATGTAGAGCTTTCAGGTAAAAGCTTACATTTGCCAATGACTGAGGCTTTCAATGAGAACTTTTTTCTATTGTGGTGTAGGTTGGAAGGTAATTTGTTTTGAAAAAGCAAAGCCTATCAAGAAGGCAGAAGAAACACCTATTTAACAAATGCCTATTCTGTGCCAAATGGCATACCAAGCATTTCCATATAAAATAGCTCATATAATCCTCACAATAGTTTTTAACTTTTTTCCCCCCTCAAGGTGCTAGGAATCCAACCCAGGGCCTCACAGATGCCAGGCGAGTGCTCCACTGCCAAGCTACACCCTGAGTCACTCACACCAATATTCAGTTTCTTATTTATGTTTTTGGCACTGGGGATTGAACCCAGGGGCATTCTACCTCTGACCCATACCCCCAGCCCTTTTTATTTTGAAACAGAGTCTTGCTAAGGTGCTGAGGTTCTTGCTAAGTTGCTGAGGCAATCCTCAAACCTGCAATCCTCCTGTCTCAGCCTCCCAAGTACTGGGTTTGCAGGAGTGTGCCACCATGACCAGCACAGTAATATTTAAAGGAGGCCGGGCGTGGTGGCGCACGCTTGTAATCCCAGTACTTTGGGAGGCGGAGACCGGAGGATCTGGGTTCGCGGCCAGCCTCAGCTCGCTCACGCGCACGCGTGCGCACGCTCTCTCTCTCTCTCCCTCTCTCTCTCTCTCTCTCTCTCTCTCCTTAGTGAGGCCCTCCGCAACTTCGTGAGACCCGGTCTCAAAATAAAGTATAAAAAATAGGGCCGGGGGCGTAGCGCGGAGGTAGAACGCCCCTGCGTTCAATCCCCGGTACTGCAAAAAAAAAAAAAATAT